>PITA01013262.1:0-58287 GCA_004023965.1 Spilogale gracilis
ACAAAGAAGACATGGGTCAGAATCTAAAGACACACAGGTAGGGTCTAGTAGGGAAATAAACTGCCCACACCCCCTCTGCCCCCCAGCCCCTGCCTGCCCTCACAGAGAAGCAGATTTCGGGCTCAGGGGGAAATGGAGGAGGGGGGGACATCAGTGCCTAGAAAGGAAGCTTCCGAGATCTGATAGCTTCATGGGAGAAGGGACCACTTACCTGACTCTCAGTCTGGAGGAAAGAAAATAAATCTAAACCTGGTAAGAAAAGAAAAATCAGAATCAGTCTCCTGTCTGACCGCTTCATGGCCAAAAACACCCCAAGAAGTCCCTTGGCTTTTGGACTTTGCAAGACAGCCAGAAGGCTTTGAAAGGGAACAGGCGTTCTAATCTGGTCTGGGGGCAGACGCGGCAGGGAAGAGCCCACCTTGTGGTGAGTGTCCTACCTTGGATATCGGCCCCCAGCGGGAAAGCAGGTGGGTACTCATGCAGCGGGAGGCTGGACAGGAAATCCCCGCCCAGCGCACCCAAAGCGGGGCTCCGCAGCACTGAGGACGGCTGGTGACCGGATGTCAGCACTCTGTGAGGAGAGAGGAGGAGCTGGGCAGCCCACGAACCCGCGCGTGCCCTCACCCAGCTCAGCCTCCTGGGCCCCCCCTCGGCCCCAGGGCTTGTCCAGGGATCAGAAAGCGTCCCTGCCTTCTTCCTCTGCCCCTCTGCCGTGGGCTCAGCCTATTTCCTCATACCCTTTGCTTCCAGGTAGAGCCGGGATGGCTGCTGAGGTGACAGGACAGTGCTTTTTGGTTGGGGGCAAGTCCTCCTCATCTGACGAACTCTCGATTGTCAAGTCAATAACTTCAACCTTCTTCTTATTCTCTGATGGACTGCCCTCTTGGACTGGGCTGTACTGGAGGCCTGCGGGGGGGAAGAGGACCGTGTCTCAGAGACGAGGCCATCCGAGATGTAGTTCAGCTGGGGGATGGGGGGTCACTCACCATCCAGCCCATACCCTGGCGGGGGGCAAACCTCAGATGCCTCCTTCTTGGGTTTCATTGGGCACCAGGATCCGTCTTCCATGAACTGGATCTCATCACAATCCGAACAGGAATTAAGTATCTCCATGAATAAGCTGGGGGTAGAGGAGACATGGGAATTCATGGGGCTGGGGGATGGCCAGGAACAGCAACCGGGGAGTTCTGGGACTCACCTTCCTGAACCTCAGTTTCTTCGTCTGTAAAGTAGGGACATTATTCACTCTATTCAATCCTCTTGAGAGTTGTCGAAATCAAATAAAGTAAGGTGATATAAAAGAGATTTGCCAACTTTAAATGCTGTTTTCCAAAAATACATTCTAAGCATGTAGTTTCATGTAGTACTTGTAACAAAAGGAGCAAAGATACAGAACTCCATAAACCATCTCAAAGAGGGCACTGGGAACAGAGGACCGTGATTTAGGCTCTGGATGGGGGTTGGGATTAGCTAAATCAGTACAGCCAGGCCCTCAGAAGAATTTTTTTGCCATTGTCAATGAGAGGTCAGGCAGTTGTTCTAGGAGATACATTGTATCAGCTCAATGCATTGACTCTGCCACTTAGTTAACAATGAGAACTTTAAGCAAGATAATCTCTCTAGGTCTCAGTTTCCTCACCTGTACTGATCAGACCCATCTCAGGAGGTTAATTATGAGGATTAAATGAGATGGGCCATGCAAGGTGTGCAGCATGATGCCTAATGCAGTAAATTCTCAAAGTCAGAAATATATATGATTGACCATGAACAACATGGGGGTTGAGAGCGCTGACCCCACACACAACCAAAAATCCATGGATTGGGCGCCTAGGTGGTTCAGTCAATTGAGCATCCGACTCTTGGTTTCCGCTCGGGTTGTGATCTCAGGGTCGTGAGATCCAGCCCCGTGTCAGGCTCCACTCTGGGCACAGAGCCTGCTTCATCTCTCTCTCTTCCTCCGTCCTTCTGCCTCCCTGCTCTCTCTCTCTCTTGCTTTCTCTCTCTAAAGTAAATAAATATTTTTTTAAAAAGTCTTTACTGTTTAAAATAAATTAAAAATAACAAACAGTCTTTACTACTTAAAAAAAAAAAAAAAGTACATGGATAACTTCTGACTCCCCCCAAAACTTAACAACAGCCTACAGTTGACCAAAAGTCTTACCAATATCAACCGTCAATTAACACAAATTTTGTATGTTATGTGTATTATACATTGTATTCTTATAATACAGTAAGCTAGACCAAAAAAAATATTAAAATCATAAGGAAGATGGGCGCCTGGGTGGCTCAGTGGGTTAAAGCCTCTGCCTTCGGCTCAGGTCATGATCTCAGGGTCCTGGGATCAAGCCCCACATCGGGCTCTCTGCTCAGCGGGGAGCCTGCTTCCTCCTCTCTCTCTGCCTGCCTCTCTGCCTACTTGTGATCTCTCTCTCTCAGATAAATAAATAAAATATTTTTAAAAAAACATATGAGAAAACACATTTATATTTACTGTACTATATTGAAAAAAACTGCATATAAGTGGACCCATATTGTTCAAGGGTCAACTGTATATTATAAAGATAAAAAATTACACACACACACACACACACATACTTACGAAGGGACTGATAGGTTAAGAGGGGTTGGTGGAGGGAAGGAAGGCCTCTCGATATATAAATGGGAGGGTTGCTAGTGGATGTCCTAGGTAAGAGGCAGCAGAACGCAGAGTGGCCCTACCCATCAATGATAAGAGATTCGTAAGGAGCCTTCTTGTCACACACAGGACATGTCCATGTTGGCTTCTTCTCATTCATCTGTAGATAGAGCGCAGCATCGAAGCTCTGCAGGTGGGCGCAGGTGAGGGCACGACAAGGGACAGTCAGGCGCATCTTCCCTAGCTGAGAAGAGACGAGTTCTCTGGTCAGAGTCCCTACGTCCCCCTTCACTCTGGGAGCCCCAGGAGCCCTCATCCAGGTCCAGAGTCTAATCCAACCCCCTCCCCCTTGTCTCCCTTGTACCCACCGGGCACATGAGTGACACCCGGAGACTTGTAGTGGCCACCTCACTGTCCGGGTCAGCGGTCAGTTTCTCCTTGACTGAAACAAGAACAAGGCCAGAGCCGTGGGGTCAGCAAGGCTGGAGATGAAGCCCAAGCGGCTGGGCAGAGTGCCTTTGGGGGCCAGCAGGACGTTACATGAGGACTGGGTGTGAGGGAGAGAGTTCCCTGTCCCTGAAGAGGCTTAAATACAGCTGGGCAGAGATGACTTAGAGGGAACTGAAGCATCGGGAGAGGGTTAGATCAATGGATCCTTCAGACCCTTTCCAGTCAAGGGCGCCTGGGTGGCTCGGCTGCTCAGTGGTGAGTCTGCTTCTCCCTCTGCCCCTCACATCCCATTCATGCTCTCTCGCTCTCAAATAAATCAATAAAGCCACATTCTAGCAGGGCTGGAAGCAGGGTCTGCGAGGTACAAAGCAGATGTGTAATTGAGAACGCAAGGGTGTCATTCAGTGCCTCAGAGCGGGCTGACTTCTCAACCATGGACTGGTAAGGAGATCGGGGGAGGGCTGGGGTTCATGTGTGACGTGAGGTATACGGTCACAGCAGGGGGATGGGTTAAAAAAAAAAAAAAGAGGGACGGGTTTGATTATAAAGGCTGGAGGACCAGGAAGACTCGGATCCAAATCCGAGTGGGAAAAAAGGGGCAGGATGTTACTCACTCAGTGCCCGAGAGTGGTCTGGGTTCCGAATCCCCTTTGCTCTGAGTTTTTGTAGAAGGGTCCCTGCAGTCAACTGCCTCACCAGGTACACAGACAAGGAATAGTTCTACTTGGAGGGAGGGGAGGCAGTTAGGCTCTGCTCTGCATACCCCCACCACCGCCACCACCTCCCCAACCCTTTGTCCCGCGAGGACCACGGACACCGGGTTAAGGCAGAAAGACCCACAAAGAGGAAGATGTTTCCCCGGCCCAGGACACTGGATGATGCCCCCGCACAACCTGCAGGCTTCTCTAGGCTCCCTGCCCCAACCCTGCTCACCCGTCCAAACTCAGATGACCAGTTGACCACAATGGTGTTGGGAACAGTGGCCGAGAGACGAGCCAGAGGTGTGATGTTGATGGGGCGGCTAGGCCTCTTGGGCTCGGCCCCATTCTTGGTAGGGGGAAGGTAACCCTGGGGAGAAGGCAGACGATGGTCACGACATCTTACCTCCAGCTACTCACTTCCTGGAGCTTACCAGCTCACTCCCTCACCAAGGACATGGGGGCCCATTCAATGACTCAGAAAACTAAAGCACTATCTAGGGTTGTGGGGGGGGGTTCCTTCCTGGGGACAAGGGAGAACTTATTCGTTGACCAGGGAAACAGAAACCTACTCCCTGAGTTCCTGAGGAGGAAGAACAGGCGTGGCCCACTTCTTCCAACTTTCAGCTCTGAGGTCATCACTTCAGAGAAGTCTTCCCAGAACCTTTGGGTTGAACTAATGTCCCTCCTCCGGGTTCTGACAGAACCTTTGTGCATCAGCCCTATCTCAGTATCCTCAAGATTATATTAATCCCTCAGTAAACTGAGTACCTACTACATACCCAGGCACTGTGCTAGGCAAGGCTCTTGCGCAATAGGTCTGCATTTAACATTCAAGAACTGAAAGAGGGATTACTGCCAGAAGAAGGGAAGAGCATTTACCGGCAGGGGGCACAGTTTCCCATTGACCTTGACAAAGAGGTTGGGGGGAAAATAATCCTCCTGGGGACAGCTGGTCTCACAGAGACAGAACCTGGTAAGAGAGAAAAGATGAAAGGGTCTCGGGAGGTGGTTTCTTCTTTCTGGGAGAAAAGCAGGGAATCTCAGATGGTCCATCAGAGATGTCTGCAGCTGTAGCCCTCAGTACCAGGGTTGGGGTGGATGTGGCAGAGCAGGGCTGTCTCCTGGCCCAGGCATCAGTCATACCCTGATGTCATTCCCTCCCCCAACGGGAGCCCAGCAGGGAAGGAGGAGGAGGATCGACTCACCTTAGCTGCACTTGTATAGTATAGTCACATTTGGCTCCTGGGAGAACCTCTCTGTGACAGGGAAGGAGAAGGAGACATGTCAGGATGTGACCCCCAGAGGGCAGGGCTGAACGCTCAGAGACACAGTTACATGTCCCAGAGACAGAGAAGAGATGCACAAGAGAAAGACAAAGCAGGTGCAGGAAGATGGGCCGGCAGGAGGACAGGGCAGAAGAGAAGAGAGTCAGAGAGCAGAGTCCAGGGGTAAACACCCCGGGAGGAGACAGGAGGGCTGGGAGGCACATACCTGGACGTGAGAATCTGCTGCACTTGCTGCGGCGTGAGGGCAAAGGTAAAGTGCGCCTCTTCGAACCGCTGGCTAGAAGTGGACGCTGAGGACACAAAGGGGAAGTTATTCCTGAGCCCCTGAGAGGCAGCCACAGATGCTGTCCCCACCCCAGGCTGCTGATCCCACAGGACTAAAGCCTAAGAGAGGCTTGGGCGAGGGGTACAGATTCAGGAAGCCTGAGGAAGACAGAGCCGTACCAAGGGTCGTGGGCCGGATGAGCTCCCCATAGACTTCGTAGAAGGGCAGTGGTTTCATGGTGACGTCAGGGTGCACAGGCTGAGGCAGAGGAGGGTGCATGTCTACTTCACGCTTGGGGCCCAGCAGGGTGCCAGGGGCCAAGAGGGCTGGGGGAATGGGAGCCAGAGGGCCCGGGGAGCCGACAGGAGGGGTGCCAGGGGGCAGAGAGAGCAGGGAGAGATCAGAGGGCCCCAGAGGCTTCCGGGGAAAGCGTCGGCGGTAAAGCTCTTTGATCTTCATCTGGACGCTAGGGGCACAGCTGGACTTGAGGAGGTGCAGGGCCTTGGCCAGGAGCTCGTGCTTCCGTCCACTCTTGTTCCGGCCAGCAAAGCCCAGCAGCACCTGAAGCTCAGACACCCGGAAGCTCATCACCATATGCTGCGGAGAACAGAGACACTCAACAATACTGCCAAGGATGCTGGGGCTGAGCTAGTACCAAGTCGGCAATGCCCCTTCCCCACCTCCCATCCCCAGCGCCCATCAGAAAGACATCTGCAGCCAGACAGCCAATCTAGCCAAAGGGACATCTCAGTCCCATTCCAGGAACCCTCAGGTCAACCTTCCACTAGCCCCCCAGAGCCTGAGGAACCCTATCTCCCCATGCTGGTAGGTCGGCCAGGCGGGGCAGGGTGCAGACAGGAAGCCAATGGGTCCACTACAGCCTTCTACCTCCATCCCTGCCTTGAACCTAAACACTGCTTTAAGCTGCTTATCTCCTCTCCTGCTCTTTCTCAGACTCTCAGACCCAACCCCAGCCTCCTGGCAGGAGGCTAGGAGACAGGGAGGAGGGGGAGAAGAGGATTCAGGCCAGAGAGACCCACGGGGAAGAAAGGGGGCAGGTGGCTGGAGGATTGTGACCCACGGCACCTCCCCCCCAACACCCTAGCCTCTGAAGCATTTGTGGCCAGGGTTTTCAGGTCAGGGTTCAATGCTTGTAACTACCCCAGATCCTTTCTAAGCATCATTTACAAAAACTCCCATCCCTCAGTCCTATATTTCTGGAAGGTAAACGACCAAAACTTGGCACAAAGGGGTTCATAGTAAATCACCGAGTCTAAGTTACCTTCTTTGTTTATCTGCTTACTCCATCTGCCAGGAACTAATACCCTGTTTCTCTCCTATATCAAGGAAATAAATGATCCTCCCCCTCCACAGCAGAGGAAGAGGAGAGAGCAAAGCTTTAAGCAGAGGCCCTGGGAGGATGCGGAGAAGGTGTAGGGCCCCTGAGCCAGGGTGCAGAATTGCGAGTTCTCCTAAAGGCTGCTGGGCCCAGTGGCTAGACCTCAAGTCCACTGAGGACTATGGCTCCATTTCAAAAGGCAGAACAAAGCTGGAGGCAGAGGGATGAACCCAGCGGTTCTTTAAGGTTCTGTGAGATGTCCTCGGCTACGGCTACCCTCAAGACTATGTGGCAGTAGAAGGGCACCAAAAGCTCTCTCCTGAAAGGACACCCTTCTCTGAATCTGTGGGAGACCCTGTCATGGGCAGGCCTCGCTAGCCCTCCACAATTTGTCCCGTCACAGCAGGCGTTATGGCTTTGGGCCCCTTTTGAGGAACGTGATGAAAAACTTGTTCTTCCATCTTTCTCCCACCCTTATTTCCTCTGTCCCGTTTTTATTTCTCCATCAGTTTTGTCAAGAACCTTCCCCCTTTCTATCCCATAGTTTCACACTCTTCTCTCTCTTCCCCAAGACACCCTTTCTCTAGGGCAGCACCTTCCCCTAAGCCTCCTGGATGCCTCTGCCCCACCCCTCGACCTAGCCGCCCGCACGGCCCCGCCCCCTAGATCTCAGCCGCCTACTGGTACTTCCCAAGGCTCGGATCCCAACAGCAGCCCCAAAGCCTCCATCCGTTCAGCTGCATCTCCCCGGGAGCCTCCCATACATCTGCCCCCCTCCCCAGTCCCATCCCCACATCCGCCCCCTACGGTCGGTCGCATCTCTTGGCCTCGATCTACTCGTCCCCTCTGCCTCCGCAGCAGCATTTACCCCTAGCCCTCCTCCTCTATCAGCCCCAACGACCAAATCCGACTCCTACCCCTGCGTCCCCGCCCCCTGCGCCTTGGCCCCCAACAGCTGCAATTCCCCTCGGCCCCACCCCTACATCTGCCCCGCGGCCCCGCCCCCGGAGCCCCGCCGCAACCGGTCCTCGCCCACAGCCACTTCGCTCCCACCCCCAGCAGCAGTCTCCGCCACGTCTCCAGCCCCCACCCGAGCCCTCAGCGCCCAGTCTCGGTCGCCTCCCTGACTCGGCGTACCGCCGGGCTCAGTCCAGATGGGGATGGGGGAGGGGGCCGGTACCTTTAATTCGCCCAGCTCCGCCATCTTGAGACATCGCAGGCGCCCGAGCCCGAGCCCGAGCTCAGGCCCAGGGACCGGCGCACAACTCTCCACCCCAGCGCCGGCCGCAAATGCCGCCTGCTCCGCCCCGTCCGGCCCCCTACACCTCCTCTTCCCGGCCCCGCCCGCCCGGCTCCGGACAGGCCCCAGCCTCAGCCCCTCCCTCCACTGCCGGACCCAGCCCCGGCACGTCTTTGGCCCGGGTGCAAGACCGGAGGGAGTGTAGCCCGAAAGATCGCGGGGTACCCGGGGGTGACGAGGAGGAGGCGGACCCGAAGTGCCAGGGGGAGGGGGCTTTGCCACGCCAGAAATGGGAGGGGATGAGCTTTTAGGGAGCCAAAGATACTTGAAATATGGAAGGAAAGTATCGAGAACTGCTAAATCTAAGAGAAATGGGGGAGGGGTGGCGAAGTCGGAGCGAATACCGTCATCTCCTTCTGTACAAGTTTAACCAGCTAAAGTCAAGAGTTCTACCAACTCGGGAAATGGGTGAGATCTGATCCATTTCAGAGAAGCTATGGAGTTGTGAATAGTTCAAGACGGCCGTTTTCAATCCTTCGCCCCCACCCCCACCCCCCCACCAACCCACTACAGTGTTGCTCGTGGTTCCGCGCTAGGACTCAAACTCGGCAGCAAAAAAGTTTGGTGCGACGAGCGGGACTTACCAGCACAGTTGCGGGGAGCGGGGAGGGGGCTCGGGAGGCTTGGAGGGTGGACTGGGGTGGTGGGGGGAGGGGGCCCAGCGCCGCTGCCGCTGTCTACAAGGCTGGAGGTCGGTCGGGCAGCTGGACGCTGCAGCCGCAGCTCCGCCCGGCCGGGAGCTCCGCCCGGCCCAGCGCTGGAGCTGGGGCCGCCCCCTCCGGGGAGAGCCCGCCAGGACCGCGGCGACTGAGGGAGGGGGCGGAGTCTGAGGCTGGAGAAGGAGGGACTCGGAGCCGCCCGCGGAGAGATTAACTCCTGGAGTGAGCCGGTCAGAAAGGAGGCTGTTCTTGGATCTCATCATTCTCGCTATTTCTCTGACCCCTTGCGCTGGTGTGCCGGCCTGGGGTGCAGTCATGCTGCAAATAAGGCCGGATGGATCGCGATCCGCCCGCCTGAAGAGGTGCCTACTTGGATTGAGGCTCTTCTGCCTGGGGGAAAGCCTGAGCTGCGAGAATCCAAAATGAACCTAAGCCCCAACTCTACCTGTGGTCCCTCACCCCTACCCCCAAATGGACCGTCACCAGAGACCCCACGCCTTTGGTGTAGCTGAAGGGGAACAGAGGGGGAGGTTTTCTTACCCCAAAAAGTCATCTTTCTGCTCCTCTCTGAACTGCCTGCTCTTGTTCCCAAAGCCTTTGACCTTCCAGAGACCCTTCTTCTCAACCAAGCTAATCATTCACATGCAGGTACCATGAAAGCATCAGTTTTAGGGCCGTTTACCCAAACTACCTACTGGAAAAACTCACAGCATGTTATAGTTAGTTGGCAGGGACCTAAGCAATAATGTCATTTGTTCAACAAACATTTGAATGCTGTTCAGAGACTGTTAGATGCTGAAAGCCTTACAGGAGCTCTCCGCCCAGCAGTGGCAGCAAGACTGTTAAACCTATAATTGGCATAAGAATAATTAATATGAGTAACCCTCTCATTTAGCTTAAACCTTCAGTATAATCCTTCCCATGAGACCCCTTCCAAGCCACAGGAATGAAAGTACCAGCCTGGCAATATCCCCAGGTACCTGCTGAATTGGACCGTGCCCAGCTGCTCTGTGGGTTGTATCCCTGGGGGAGCTCTCCTGACACTCAGGTTCTTTCCCTGATGCTTTGCTTCCAGCAATGGTGGGACCTAAAGCTAGACTCAAGCTCAAGTATTGGGTTCTAAATCCCAACTGCCTCCACCAAAACTTGAGCCTGCATCAGGTCACAAGCTTGTTTTTTTGTTGTTCTGTTTAGTCCTCTACATCAAAAGTTACTATGGATTAGATTGTATCTTCTAGAATTTTCAGTGATTTGGAGAGAAGGAGAATAGAATAAAAAAAGAAGGGAGTATTCTTTGGGAGTGATAGACATGTTCATTATCTTGATTTGTGTGGTTTTATGGGTATATACATGTCAAAATTTATCAAAGTACATGCAGTTTATAGATTGTCAATTATAACTCATTAAAGCTGTAAAAATGTAAAAGAAAAAATGAAAGTCAACCTCACCTTGAATCACAATGGTTTCATAAAAGAGGGGATTCCTGTAATAGTTAATTTGAGGATGCGCTGGGCCCCCTCCCCCCACCAGCATCCCTACAGGGTAACTGAAAAGTAGGAACCAGGGGGCCTGAATTTAACCCTGTATGCCAGCTCAGCAAGGACAAGAATATTTTCTGTGATGCCCACTCTCTATCCCCAGTGCCTGGCCCATGGTAGACTTGTTCAATAACAGTTTAATGAACTAATGTGATCAGACGGAGGGAAACTACAAATCGGGACCGCGTTCTGACTGAAGGCATTCAGAGACATAGTTTGACCCCTCTGTGGAGAGCAAGCTTCATTTACTATCACCCATATACTCCTACATCTGAAGCCTGAGGAACAAGGGGAAAGAGAAACAGGAGTAGGAAGTCCCTACCTATGTCCCATTAGACAGACGGCCTAGGAGGAATGGGGAGAACAGTAGGACTAGAGTTACTTTGGGAAATAAAAAGAAATTAAGGAAAATTTCAGGGCTTGGGGTTGTTGGGGTAAGAGTTTATGGGGTTTTATGGAGGGAGATGGCGTTCACATCGCTGACCATTCCCATAGCTCAGCCATCCAGGGATCAGCTTCCACTTCCAAAGCTGCCTCCCAACTCACACCTAGACTTAGCCAAACACTCCCCCTCTCCCTGCCCCGTGTGGACCCCCCTCTCTCTGCAGTTTTTTCATTTTTCCCACCTCACACTCCATAAACAATGATTGAAACAGTCCTTTTATATTCTTTGGTAACTCGAAGAGAAGAAGGAAAAGAGAGGTTCTGCTCCCCTTCGTGGAAAGGACTCGGATCTTCTGATGCCCTTCCTCTGGTAGCTTCACCCTGTCTTTCCCCATCCAACCCTGGGGTGCAGTCATGCTGCAAATATCATTGTTCCGGCTTTGAAGCAGTCCTGTGCCCGTCCACACAAATCCCAGAGCTGATGCTCATCTTCTTTAGGACGCAATCTACACAGCAGCTCTCTTCTGGGCCAAACCCCCCTGCAGCCCTGGGGTGGCCCCCTGCCTTCCGCGGCAGCCCCTCCCTACTCTCCCCTCAACCCAGCCCGGCCGTACTGCCCAGCTGCGGCGTCCGACCCAGCAAAACCCAGCAGGGGGCGGGCTGGGAGAAGGAACGAGGAGGGATTCAAACCGCAGTTCCAGACTGGGGAGGAATAAGCTGCCTCTCTCTCACCTAGCCGTCTGGCTGGTGGAGGGACAGGAAGGGGAGGAGATCCATGGGAAGTGGTCAAGAGAGATCCATTTTTTATAGTCCAACGCAACTGGAGGGAAGAAGCCAGCTCTGAGTATCCCTTCCTCCCTTTACCAGGCATCAGACTCTTCACCCCACTTTGGACCTGGGCAAAGAACACGACCAATGTGAGCCCTTGTGCCTCAGATCTAGATGCACGGTTAGACACACGACCAAATATTTTAGACTGTTCGGCTTGAAGGAAATCCGGGTCTCTCAATTTCTCCTCCTTAAAAATGATCGTGGACGCAGGAATCGCAAGACAGAGAAAAAAGATTAGAGACAGATTTGTGAAAGAGGAAGTTAAAGTGTCAATCTCCATGTTCACAGAGAGCTGTTTCTCAAACGTGGGTGTTGGCCCATTAGTGGGGGTACTGTGAGCCATATTTTATCGGCGGAGTATGACAGCAGAGACTGTGATAGAATGAAAACAGTAAGGATAAATACTATTACAGATATATGCACCATAATATAAAGTGTATTTCTTACTGTGGATCACAATAAAAGTTTGAAAGCTGCTGACTTTGGGGGCCACTTGTGATCAAAAAGGAATGAGAATGAGAAAGATTCCTTCCCTCACTCCCCTTTAGGGAAATAAAACCATTACGCCCATCACCTCACGGCCTCCTGCTTTATTTTCCATAGAGCTGACCTCCACGTACATCTCTGTTTTCATGCGTGCTGATTGCAGGCTTCAGGTTCTCAGGTCTGGGGTCCACAGTGTCAGGTGAAACCCCACCCACCCATCCTCCCCACCTGCCTTCCCTCCCCCCCACCCCCGCCCCGCCTCCTCCACAGTCTGGTGGAAGTCTCGCAACCCGGGACACTCTTACTCCCTGAAAGAAGAAATTCAAGGGTGAAATGCACACACTTCCATCTCTCTCCTCGGACTCCTTCCACCCAAGCAAGATGCAAAAGGGGATGTCATCTACCTGGATGGGAGAAGACGGCCATGTGCACAGGGGCAGCAACAAGTCGGGGGCGACCACCCTCTGAGTGAATGGTATGCGAGTGAAGGGGAGAATCTGCGGTTCATGGAGTCCCACCCTAGCAAACTACTCCTTGCCACTCTGCCACCAGGACGTCTCTAGCCTGGGCCCTCAGGGCTCCCCAGTGTCCGCCACCTCCACGTGGGGCCAAAGGAGACTCCAAGTCCCATCCCTAAGCTTCTTTTTCCAGGTCCCTTCTCCAGGTTACTTCCCCTGTCACCCGGACCCACAACTCACCACAGAGAAATCGCACATCCCTCAGGGCAAGGCTTCCTCACTCCTCCTGGATGCTGAGGATACGGAGCAAGAGATTATACACATCTTGTTCCATGTAGCCCTGTAGGAGGCAGGCAGGAAGGAAAAGGAGACGGAGAACAGGAAATAAGGAGCCGGGCAAGGGAACGTTCTGGTTTTGTGGGATGCTCTTTCTCTGGGCCCTGGTTTATGGTGTATGACGTCTCTATGGCTGTCTTCTAGATAATGATGTTTACTTACTGGGACGGCTGTGAGGGTTAAAAAAACCAATGAATATGAGGCAGAGCAACCGACATATAACAAGTGTTCAATTTTTTGTGGTTACCATTCTTCCTAATAAAGGAGCAAGCGGCCCATCTCTTCTTCTTTAGTGAAGGATAATTTGGTTCAGGTTGAAATTGAGAAAAGGCATAAGGGACAGGAAAAGGCCTTCCAGGGGACCAGGGAATCGACAAGGAGGGACAGACACCTTCCCCCACCATATGCATGCACAACCTCTCTTTGATCTACCTAATGAGATCCAGAGACCTGGCACTGAAACAGTTAAAGTCCAACTTTCCGGGGTGCCTGGGTAGCTCAGTCATTAGGCATCTGCCTTCCCAGATCCCAGGGTCCTGGGATCGAGCCCCGCATAGGGCTCCCTGCTCAGTGGGAAGCCTGCTTCTCCCTCTCCCACTCCCCCTGCTTGTGTCCCCTCTCTCATTGTCTCTCGCTCTTTCTGTCAAATAAATAAATAAAATATTTTTAAAAATAATAAAGTCCAGCTTTCCAAGAAATAACAGGTATATGCAGGGAAGAGGAGGGATCCCTAATGCCACACCCCCTGCCCAGCATGCTGTCTCTACCTCCTTCAAGGCTCACCTGAGCAGCATTCAGCAGATGGTTCCTATAGGTCGAGATGATCTCTTCATGGTTCTTCTGGGAATCCTGGGAGTGAGCATCAACAAGAGACCTTGTGCCCACCCTAGCACACCCACCCTGACACACACCACCCCCCGGCCCCAACATGAGGAAAAAACAGAATGAAGTGGTCAGCTACTGCTGGGGATGCAAATCAGCGCAGGCACTCTGGAAAACAGTATGGAGATTCCTGAAAAAGTTAAAACTAGAACCACCATAGGATTCAGCAATCACACTACTAGGTATTTATCCAAATGATGCATAGTGATTCGAAGAGGGACATGTGCTCCAATGTTTATAGCAGCAACGTCCACAATAGCCAGACTATGGAAAGAGCCCAGATGTCAAGCCATCAACAGATGAACGGATGAATACGTGGCATATATATAAATAATGGAATATTACTCGGCCACCAAAAAGAATGACATCTTGCCATTTGCAACTATGTGGATGGAACTAGAGGGAATGATTCTAATTGAAATAAGTCAGTCAGAGAAAAGCAAATACCATATGATTTCACTCAGAGGCAGAATTTAAGAACACACATGAACATAGGGGAAGGAAAAATAAAATAAGATAAAAACAGAGAGGGAGGCAAAACATAAGACCCTTAACTGTAGGAAACAAACTGAGGGCTGCTGGAGGGGAGGTGGGGGGGGGGGGATGAGCATTAAGTGCCCTTGATGGAATGAGCACTGGGTGTTATATGCAACTGATGAAACACTAAGTTCTACTCCTGAAATTAATATACTATATGTTAACTAAATTGAATTTAAATAAAAATATAAAAATTAGAAAAAAAGAAGAATGAACTGGTTATGCCAGGTAGGTTCCCTTAGCCCTCCCCTGGCCCAGCCTGACCACTGCCTGGCCAGGTCTCTACAATCTCTAGACTCTTTCGCACACACACATCACGTCCACTGGCCACCCTCTTCTCTAGCAGCATCTATTTCCCTGAGGGCCAGAACATACCTGAAGCTGCAGGACAAGGCGAGCATTTTCTCCCCGAACTGCTAAGACCTCCTCTGAAAGCTGCTCCAGCTTCTTCAACAATTCTTTGATCTGACGCCCCAAGGACAGAAAGGGAACCGATGAGGCCCAGGTCATGTTCCATGCCAGTACTGCCCACAGTCAAGGTCAGCTTCCTTTCAGTGTGTATGTAATATATGCCAGGTACTTTTACACACATTTTCTCAATTAATACTCAAGACAGCTCTTCGTCTGTTCTACGAAGACCAATACTTCACTGAGGGAAGTATTCGTATTCACATTTTGCAGATAAGGAAACTGACTCAAGTAACTTGTCAAAATCATACAGCTAATAAGAAATGCAATAATGACTTGAAGCAGGATCTCTGAATTCGTGGTCCATGCTCTTAAATCAGTACTGGATCCCGCCCTACTCGTGGCTCTTGACCACTGAGAAATGAGATGAGTTTTTGTGGTTTGTGAGGCTGAGACACAAACTTGGTTAATGGTAACCAGCAGGAATAGGAATGGGGGAAGTAGCAATTATAAAAATAGCTAACTTTTATCATTTCAAGTATTTTAAATATGTCTTATTAATGTAATCTTCCTGACAACCCTACCATTATCCCCATAGTATAGATGAAAAAACTGAGGCTTAGATGAGACTTGGAGGCTTTAGAGAACTCACCCAAGATCAAACAGTAAGTTTTGAAACTGAATTTCAAATCCAAACAATGTCAGACTACATTATTTTCTTTTGCCCCTTTGTCTAAATCATCTTTGCCTTCAACACCAACCCAAAATTTCTCCTTTCTTTAATTAGCCCACCCCACACTGTTGCTATTCTGTATAACATTCCTTCTATTCGTCTGCCCTCCATGTTATGCAAAACATATATTCCCTATATTTTTAAATCACTCTACATTTGACCATGTACACAACTTTTAATAAGACATCCGATTTCAAGGCGCCTGGGTGGTTCAGTGCATTGAGTGGCTGCCCTCGACTGGGGTCCGGATCCCGGAGTCCAAGGATGGAGCCCGACAGACATCCTGCTCCCAGCTCTGTGGGAAGCCTGCTTCTCCCTCTCCCACTCCCCCTGCTTGTGTTCCGTTTCTGGCTTTCTCCCTCTCTGTCAAATAAAATCTTAAATTAATTAATTAATTAATTAATCGTGAGTGAATTCTTAAGGATTCATGCAACACGTCTCCTAGAAACTTGCAGACCTGACACTGACTTCTGGAGCAATCCTTGGGAAACTCGGGTTTCTAACACAGTGGTTTTCAAACGTTTTCCTTCACTGGGGTGTCTCTTTGCCAATGGAAATCTGTAGAACTTGCTCTGCCTGAAGTGCGAGGGGAGAGGAGCAGCTACAGGCTAGTCTGCTTTTCCAACCCCCATGAGCCCCCCAGTCACCTCCCCAGAACGGTAGCAACCCCCCACCCCAGCATCCCACCACATTATCAGGTGTCTTCCTGGGCTAATGGACTTTTTAAGTGAAAGTGCTGCTAAACCATAGTTCTCCAGGGCAGTGGCTAGCTGGCTCTGCCCTCACTCTGAACCCTGAATCCCAACTGTAACACTTAAGTCCCGGTTCTCTCTTCCATCCGTGCTTTAGCCTCGCCTCCAGCCCCAGCCCCAAATCCCGGAGACGCGCGGGAGAACGCAGCGGTCCTTGCAAGCGACTGCCGCTCGGTGAAAGGTGCTGAGCTGACTATGCAAAGACCGATTCAGGTTAGCAAGCCCGACACACGGCCGCTTCCCCCGCCGGCTGCCCGGCCTGCTCACCTTGGCCTCCTTGTCCCGGCAAGCCGCAATGAGATGGTCCACCTTGCCTCGGAACTGCTCGGCGGTGCTCTCCAACTGCTGCGAGCGCGCGCGCAGCTCGCCCGCCTGGCGCTCCTGCTCGGCCGCGCGCGCCGCCAGGTCCCCGCCCCTCCGGCGCTGCTCCGCCACGGCCGCGCGCAGCCGAGCCACCTCCCGGCACGCCGTGTTATACTTCTCCAGCACAGCCTTCAGCTCCTGGCCCCAAGCCTGGGCCTGGGCCACCAGCGAGCCCCGCGTTTTCTCGTGCTGCCGCAGGCTGGCCGCCTCCCGGGCCCGCAGCTCGGCCACTTCCTCGGTGGCCTGGTAGAGCAGCTGCTTCAGCTTCCCGATCTCCTGGCTCTTGCCGCTCATCGTGGCTTGCACGGCCCGCAGCTCTGCCTCCAGCTTCCCCAGGTCTTGCTCCAGAGCGGCCACCTGGGGCGGTGCGGGGGCCTCTGACACGGTGCCCGGCTGCCCGCGTGAGGCGGGGGAGCCCCGCAGCTGCTGGTTTTCCTCCTCCAGGCGAGCCAGCCCCTTCTGGGCCTCGCGGTGCCGCTCCACCAGGGTGCTGATGCAGGCCTGCAGCTCCTCCAGGGGCTCCGCGGCCTCGCGCCCGGCACTCGCCTTGCCCACCACGTCTGGCGGCAGGTAGTCCCACAGCCCTTGGAGGCCACTGCTCTGGGAGGCCAGGCGCTTCCGCAGCTTCTCGGTGGCCTCCTTCTCCACTGCCAGCTCTTCCGTCAGCAGCCCCACGCTCCGCCGCAGCTGCTGCAGCTGGACCTGCGCCTCGGGCTTGGGGACGAAATCCCGCTGGAGCCGCTGGCTCAGGGACTGCAGCTCCCCCTGCAACCGCTGCCTCTCCTGCCCCAGCTGCCCCAGCTCCCCCAGCAGGGTACTGTTGCTCCGTCTCAGGGCTGCTATCTCCTCCCGCTGTCCCTTGGCCGGACCTCCTCCGGGCAGCCGGTCCCCTCCAGGGGCTCCCAGAGGCTCTCCCCGGGCCCCAGGAGCCCTCTTCTCCCTCGCTTCATTCTCTTTGGTGCTGGTGGCAGGGCCTGCCTTTGGGGCGCCCTCTTTGGGCTCCGGGGCAGGGGCCTGCGGTCTCCCCTGTAACCCTGCCTTTGCCCGATCCAGCCGCACCAGCACCTGTTCCAGCCTGGCCTCCATCTTCTCCCAGGCAGCCGCCGCAGCCTCAGCCCGGGGTGGCCCCAGAACCCCCTCCAGGACCGGTCTTGACAAAGCGCCCCGGGCAGCATCCTTTTCTCTCCATACGGCAGCCAGCTCCTCCCTCACTTGTAGCAGGAGCTGATTCAAGGCTGCTGGGCCCACAGGTTCAGCCACTGAGCCTGTCTGGTCAGCCCCCGGGGCCTGGGGCCTCTCTTTCTGACCAGCACATGGCTTGTCCATAGGATCAGGGCCAAAGGCCTCTGCACCACCTGCGCTCAGCTGCTGCCCTGCGGCTTTCCCAACAGTCTCACACCTTGGGCTCTGGGGTGGCTCTTGGTCTTCGGGTTGGAGCCTTCCCTGGGCTTCCTGATGATTCTCCCCTGAGGCTGAATCCTCAGCCTTCTTAGAAGCTAATGCTGCCTGCTGCTGCTTCCTTAGCTCTTGAATGCGCTGGGCCAGCAGGCCCAAGGGACAGCCCTGCTCCATGCCATCCCCTCCAGGCCGGAGACTAGAGCCCTGCCTTCCAGGAGCTCCGGGCTCTTGAGCTAGGAGGAGCCCCAGCTCCTGCACCTGCTCTCGAATCTGGTTCTCCAGGTCCAGGTAGGCTGCAGCCTGGGCCTTCGCCTCTTCAGTCTTTCGGACCAGCTCCTGCTGCAACTGAGAAACCTTCCTCTGCTCCTCTTCATACTTCCACCTCCACTCATCTGGGCATGGGTCTTCCTCTTCCCCTTCTTCCTGCTCCTCCTCAGGCTCTGCTCTCCATGGGCTCTTATGTGGGGAGCCCACCTGAGGCTCAGATGGGGAGGCCTACATAGAAAAAGGAATAGTGAACTGAAGGCAAGCAGCTAGCCTGGCGTCAGGAGGGTCTTTCTTCCCTCAGATGATCTCAATGCCCCAGGAATCACTACCTAGCAGAGACCCCAGTGGGACAGCCTGGGTGGGTCGGAAGCAAAGGGTGCATAGGATCTTACCTGGGATGCAAGATCTGGATGTTGAGCAAGCCCCTGACCTGTATGAAAAAAGCATGGGCAAATGAGACTGGAGACAGGTCCTCTTCTAGCCGACACTATCTTCAGACTTGTTCCAAGAGAAACAGTTCCCCCAGTGTGATCACCCTTCCCACACATGTCTTCGTGGTGCCAGGAGCCACCCCTGTTGAATGGGTCCCCAAGCACCTAGCGTCATTGGGTCCCTTATCCCGGAGACGGGCCAGCTTGTTCGTTTTATTTGCTCACTTATTAATTGGACCCGGTGCCAGGCACTGATGGGCACCGAGACCTCAGTGGCGAGCAAAACAGCAGGGGCCTATCATCTGAGGGGTTTCCAGTCTAGCAGGGGAGATGGAGGTGACCAGAAAACCACACAAATAGATGCACGATCACAACTCATAAACAGAGCAGTAGTCGAGCCAGAGTTGCCTTCAGAGAGACACAAGGCTGCGTTGACGAATTTTGCGACCATGCTTTTGGGAATTTGGGGTCATTTCACAGTAGCAGCAATCAGTAAGTTAAAGTCTCAACTCAAGTGACGATTCTTTGTCAAAGGGATTATTTCAAAGGGAATAAATGGCATTCTAAGAAGCTTCCTGGATGCTAAGCCTCTGGAGGAGAATAGTGAAGTCACAAAAGGGACTCAGCTTTACCTCCCCGCTGCCCCCGCCGGTTCAGAGCCTGCCGCAGCAGCCTGCACAGCACCTCGTCTTGAGTGCAGAGAGCGTAATGCAGAGCGTCGCGCCCGGTGCAATCCACCGCCCCTGCATCGGCCCCGTGGCTCAGGAGCAGTTCCGCCACCTTGGCGCTGCCTTTCTCACAGGCCAGGATCAGAGCCGATCTGTGGGTTGGGACAAATCTGGGCAGAGGCTTTCCCCAGGAAATCCAAGAGCCTTGCTTCCAGAAATTCCACTCATGGAGTCAGATCTCACATCTCCCTCCATGTGGTGAGGAAACCCACAGACCCGCACCAGCCAACAGCAAGACATGAGACCAGACCAGAATTTTTCGAATGCCCTGGCTTGGAGCTACAGCATCAGAAAGCCAAGGGGCCGAGTAGAGGGCCCCGTTTTCATCTTACTATATTGAGGTTCCGCATACATTCTTTATTTAAAAAAAGGATTCCAGAATCCCTTTTAGGAAGATGGTGCTGAAAGCAAAGAAGGAAGCCCCTGCCCCTCCCAAAGCCGAAGCCAAAGCAAAGGCTCTGAAGGCCAAGAAAGCGGTCCTGAAAGGTGTCCACAGTCACAAAAAAAAGAAGATCCGGAGGTCACCTATGTTCCGACGGCCCAAGACTCTGCGTCTCCGAAGGCAGCCCAAATATCCTCGAAAGAGCGCCCCCAGGAGAAACAAGCTTGATCACTATGCCATCATCAAGTTCCCCCTGACTACTGAGTCAGCCATGAAGAAAATAGATGACAACAACACACTTGTGTTCATTGTGGATGTCAAGGCTAACAAGCACCAGATCAAACAGGCTGTGAAGAAGCTCTATGACATTGATGTGGCCAAGGTCAACGCCTTGATCAGGCCTGATGGAGAAAAGAAGGCGTATGTTCGACTGGCCCCTGACTATGATGCTTTGGATGTTGCCAACAAAATTGGGATCATCTAAACTGAGTCCAGCCAGCTAAATCTAAATATAATTTTTTTCATGAAAAAAAATAAAAATAAAAAAAGGATTCCATTGCTTAGACAATGGTTTGAAAACCAGTAAATGGAACTAATGATCTGGAAATATTGATTCTACTTCCAAGATCATCTATGCCGGGAAGGCGGTGATGCGAGCAGCTCAGTAGGAAAGTCTAAGGAAAGCTTCTTCAACTCCCTGAGCGGAAAAGTGCACAGCAGCGGACAGCTCTTCCCAACAACTGCTCAGAAGGACGGAGATTCCCAAGAAAACAGAGACCAATCTTTTTTCTTCCGCAAAACACACACACACACACACACACACACACATTTGCCCAGTGGCTCCTTTCTAGAGTGGTCAATGTCTGGATTTGGGCTGGGAGATGGGGAAGGCTCACTTGTCATTTTTGTCTGTGACATTAACTCGGGCACCTCTCTGCAGTAGCTGCGAGCAGATAGCTGCGTGGCCCCCCAGCGATGCAATCATCAGGGGTGTCCGTCCGTCCTGCACAGATTGTGGGAAGGGAGGTCACGAGGAGCCAGGAGCTCAACAATTCTACCAACTGTCTTTAAAAAAAAAAAAAAAAAAAAAAGAAGCCAGATCCAGGGGCTAAATGCTATTTTCTGAAAAGTTCAAAGCTCTCCAGAAAAGAAAGCCTGATGATCCAGGAGGCAAAAGAGGAGGCGCAGGGGGAGAAGGAAGAAGAGGCATGCAACCCCAGCGCCCCTGCCCTGTCCCCCTTCCCAGAGCTTAGTCGAGCTGAGATAGCAGCAGCAGCGCTGGGCCGCGGGCCTGGCCGGCTGACACTCACGTTATCTAGGACGTCCAGGAAGGCCTCATGGTCACACAGCAGGAGTACACTCGAGGCACAGCCAGAGGAGGCTGGGGAGTTGAGGGATGATTGGTTTAAGGAGAAGCAGGAACGACACCTAGTCTGACTATGACCCGGCATTCCCTTCAACCATTTCAGGGTCAGCGCTGGCCCATGCTGTCTCCAAACCTCGTCCCCCACCCCTCCGTGTTCACTCGAGGGTCCTTGCAGCCCTGCTCCCCGGCTGGCACACACCTGCCCAGTGCAGCGGACTACGACTTCCTGCGTCCACAGCATCTTCGTTGGCACCATGCTGCGAACAGCCACAAAGGGAAGCAGCATGGGGCGCGGCGGCACTATCCGTGTCCCGTACCCCCCCTTATGGCTCACCAACTTCCATAATACTACGGGGAGGGGAAGGAGGACCGGGCTCTGGCCAACTACTAGGAGAGCCCACTCCACTCCTTGCAGATGATAGGCAGCCTTGAATTTCAGCCCCAGTTCTTAAACCTAGGGCCTAAGAGAAATCAGATGATAGACAAATAAGCATGTTAGGGAAAGCAACACCTGCGCCCACGCGGGGTACTTTAGGATTAGAATCGAGGAACTTGGAAAGGTCCAGGAAGAACAAAAGCAAAACAGCGGCCTGTTGAACTGTGCCTTTTGTACGTTTGGAGACCGGTTTATGGGTTGCCTGCATGTCATTCCACATATATACTTCCTTTAGTGCCCCCAGATGGCAGGTGCCTTCAAAGCAACAGTGCAAGTGTGGATTAGTTTGAACACCTCTGTCCTCCTTCTACCCGCCCAGCCACTCAGCACTCCATTCACACAGGGCGCTGTGATGGCCTACGGAGTTCCCTGGGAACTCTGCTTTATGACCTGCCCTCAAGGGCCGCCTTAAGGCCCGGGGGCCACACATAGTAGGTGTTCCAAATGTTTGTGAACTGATAAGTGCAGGATTACTACTACCTCTCCTACTGGGGAGGAAAGTTCCATTTGACCCAATATTGCATGTGACTACAAGAGCAAGTTAAGAAGATGCTTCCCGCTTGTTCCAGTAAAGAGATGTCGCTCTTACCTGCAGCAGCACTTTGACGCACTGCGGCTGGCAGGAGATGGTGGCCAGGTGCAAGGCAGAGCTTCCTGGAAAGAGGAGGGGGAAGTGGAAGGTGGGTGGCCCGGTGCATGCCGATGACTCATAGGGAGGGAAGGCGAGAGACGCACAGATAATCAGGGGGAGATTAGAGAGAGAAGCTCTCAGCCCCACGGGGCCAGAAATTCCTGTTCCCCGAGAACCAGGCACTCTTGGTGGGGGTGGGAGTGGGGGCGAGGTAAAGTTAGCTTGCAAGGAGGGGAGCCCTGGGAGGATGCTGGCCAGAACTGATGAGAAGTGGGGGACTACAGCTGGAGCCTCCGGGAGTCGGCCCCCACCACTGCTATTGCTATAACAGGAGAGGCCCCCCGTGGGGCCTCGTGTGCTCTAACTCACCGTCCTCGTTCTTGCTGTTGATGTCAGCCCCGTTTGCAAGCAGTACGGTTAAACATTCTGTCAGGCCTTTGGAGGCTGCCAGATGGAACCTGCTAGAATCAAGGCCAAGGGGCAGAAGGATGAGGGGACCAGGGGATTAGGGATACGAGAATCTTCATAAGCACTACCTGCTATGTTCCTTCACCCCAAAGCCCATCCCAGAACCAGACAGGGAAGTTCCCCTAGCCTGGAGGCCGGAAGCAAAGACAGAAATGAGAGCCACAGGTCTCGAGCAACCTAGACTATTGCAGGGGTATCTGGGGATCCCAGAACTACCTGTTGCTGTCACCACGTGCCCCTTAGCAGACTGGACTGTCATAGAGGAGGCAGCCAGAGCACAGCAGAGGGCTAGACCCTGGAAGGGACAGGGGATAGTATTCCTCTTGTCCTCATCACTCCGTCTAGGCATGTGATGCTCATGGCCACTACCACTTTGTTCCTCATTTCCCCAGCTACCCACCCACCTTCTTGTGCAATAAATAAACGCTGTATTTAATGAACATGCCAGTTTTCTGTTTGTTTCATAGGTTTTATGTTTTTTGCCAGATCTGCCAGTCTGGGCTGCGACACAGGTGGAACCGAGAGACGATGTCTCTTTCCTCACTGTGTGCGACCTGGATGCTTAGCAAGCACTGACAGATACGCTGCTGATTAAGACAGAAAGGCCTCTGGGGATGTAGGCCTTCCCGGGTTCTCCCTCATATCGGGGTTTAAGGCTTTTAATGGCAACCACGTGTCAAGGTGGGCGGGCGGGGCTTGGGAGGGCTCACTCACGGGGACTGGCCTTTGGAGTTCAGCTTGGTGGGTCGGGCTGACTTCCTGGAGGCCAGGGCAGCCACGCGTCCCACATCCCCCCGCTGCACCGCCTCCAGCAGCTTCTGATCACGGCGGTTCCATCTCTCCACCTGGTCCGGGACCACAGTTTGTGTGAACAGAAGTGGCGGGGGCGGGGGGAGGGAGTGGGAAAAGGAAGGAAGGACATGGTTAGGGTGCCCAGCAAAGGAAAAAGGACATTCATATGCCACTGAGAAACTACTGTGGGTCTTTGTCAGCCCCAGATCCAAAGGTGGTTGGACTCCTGGATTAAGAATCACATTCTAGGGGCGCCTGGGTGGCTCAGTTGGTTAAGCGACTGCCTTTGGCTCAGGTCATGATCCCGGAGACCCTGGATCGAGTCCCACATCGGGCTCCCTGCTCGGCGGGAAGCCTGCTTCTCCCTCTCACTCTCCCTGCTTGTGTTCCCTCTCTAGCTGTGTTTCTCTCTGTCAAATAAATAAAATATTAAAAAAAGAAAAAGAATCACATTCTAGGGGCACCTGAGTGGCTCAGTTGTTTGAGCCACTGCCTTCGGCTTAGGTCATGATCAGGATTCCCAAGATCAGTTCCTGCATTGGGCTCCCAGCTCCATCGGGAGTCTGCTTCTTCCTCTGACCTTCCCCCCCCAAATAAATTTTTTTAAAAATATTTTATTTATTTATTTGACAAAGAGAGAGATCACAAGTAGGCAGAGAGGCAGGCAGAGAGAGAGGAGGAAGCAGGCTCCCTGCTGAGCAGAGAGCCTGATGTGGGCCTCGATCCCAGGACCCTGAGATCACGACCTGAGCTGATGGCAGAGGCTTTAACCCACTGAGCCACCCAGGTACCCTCAAATAAAGAAAATCATAAAAAAGAAAGAAAGAAAGAAAGAAAGAAAGAAAGAAAGAAAGAAAGAAAGAAAAGAATGCTGTTCTAGTACCAAAAGCATAGTTTTTTAGATGTCCTTTTTTTTTTAATCGTCATGTGATTATTGGGGTTGAGTGCGCAAGCTCAGAGCAGGCCCAGCCATGACTCCTTTCCCTTTTGCTCAGTTTGCCACATGGACCACTCGCGGTGGGGCTCATGTTACCTCTCGCCTCCCCAGGCTGTTCTGCTTCCTGTCCTCAGATTTATGAGAACCAAGGCACAGAGCTTCACGTTACAGATAGGAGTCCAAATGCCCAGCCATACCATCTCCGCCTTTGGGTGCTGGGCCCCAAAACCTGGAGGGCGAGCAGAGTTTCTGTTTTCCCACCTCATTTCCATGCCCTTTAGGCCCTCTGGCTGGTTGTTCTTTCCTCCCAAGGCACAGCCACCTAAAGGCCAGGATAGGTCTCTGGCTAGGCCTGCGGAGCGGCAGAGCTATGGACAGGCAGCTCCCCTGCTCCTCCCTCCCCTGCCCTCCCCGCTCTGTTCCATGGCATTGAGGACCAGCTGTCCCAGGCAACGGCCACACCTTGACACGCATTGTTCTATCATTCCAGCTTGACTTTTGCCGGTGGTGGGGTAATTACAGTAATTGTGCTATCTCAGGGTGTGAAAGAGAGCTGTGTAAAAATACCCAGGGCTGAAAGCCCAGAATGGCCTGGTTGGATCCAGAAAGGGGAAGGGAAGGGAAGAAGGGATGCAAAGGTCTGTAGGATGGTGAAAAGACTCCTGGATGAATGTTTTGTCAGTAGGCCTGAGTTCAAGCCTGGGTCACCTACTTTCTCAGCTGTGTGACCCAGGGGAAGCGACTGAACGCCTCTGTGTCCTCATCTCAGACATGTGGGAAATAATAACTACCTCGTCACGTTGTGAGCATTGAATGAGCTAACCTCATCTAAGGCATATAAAATCTCTTCGTAAACTGGGAAAAGCTATACAAGGGTAAGGAGTTCTTATACCCAAACAGGAAGTGGCGAAGGATTGTGGTGGCATATTACATTTTATGAGATGTCATCTCAACAAGAAAGAGGCTTCGGGAGGAGGTGGGGGAAAAATAGGGTCTACGGAAGCCACGTCATTTTCAAATACTGTTTACCCAGCCAGGGCAAATTATGTAGCAAAAACAGGGACGATTTGAAATGCCCGAGCCATGAGACAATCTCGGGCTCGATGGATTCTAAGGTAATTCTTGTCATTCTTCCCAGCTGTTTCCAGTGCTATTTCAATTAACCTCTCAGCATCCCCGGGAAGGAGTTAGGGCTGATAAAATTGGATTTATTTGACGGCAGAAGAAACCAAAGCACACTGAGGTTGGGTAACTGTCCGGGTCACACCCCAAAACGGACTGAGATTAGCACCCAGGCCACCTGGCACCCATTTCCCGTTCACACCACCAGACCACACACACTGCTACAGAGCTCTGGAAGAAGGCTGACTTATTACCCTGTAACCAGTCTAAGACTGCCTCGAGGTCAAAACCATCCACCCCCAGACGCTACTCCCTGCGCAGAGAAGAGTCTCCAAACAGGTTGATTCTCAAAGGACAAAATAAACCAAATGATTTCTCCCTATATCAAACAGACTCTGGGATCTAGGAACATGTCATCCAATGTCCCTTGGGAACTAAGTTACCCTTAGAAAAAGCAGGAAGCTGTGATCAATACCTCCCCCATGGGACACCACCATCAGCTGTCCTCAATTTGAAGGTCTCTGTTTAAAATCCTGATTCTAACACTTACTATCCTTGTGAATTTCGGCATGTAACAACTTCTTTGAATCTCAGTTCCCTAATGATAAAAACCCACTGAAAAGCGCTGTCTGCCACAGAGTCGGGGCATACTAAATACTAGTCCTAATCCCCACCCTTCCCAGTCTCGCTGGGCACATGTTAGATATGCCAGCAATTCTGGGTTCAGAATTCTCCATACGGGGAGTGAGAGGAAGGGCTCCTGCTCCTCTCAGCCAACATATAACAGCCAGACTGTAGAGATGGTAAAGGTAGGTGTTCCTTAGCAACACAGATCCTTTTCTTTCCAGCTAGACAGCTATAAATCCACCTGATTTCTTTCCCATAATCTTGTTCTACTAAGAAGAATTTAGAATAGGTGGAAATTCGTCACGGCCAAGCCTCTGCAGAACTAGGGTGAAGAAGGATAGAGGGATGCTTCCAGATTCCAAAGTCCGTCCCGCCAGCACCTCCGAGGAGGCACGGGATTACCATCACAGCCTCAGGGGAGCGAGCAATCACCACATTAATCCACAGACTCAAAAACAAGGATAAGCTTTGTATTTCCAGAGCCAAGATTAAGGGGCTTTTGTAGAAGTAATTGCAGCCTCTCCTTATCTCTGGCTGTGTGCCTATAAGCTTCCTATTGAGATGGAACACACGGACAGCAGAGAGAAAAAGAGTGGCCATGCTTGCAGGACAGGTGAATGCAAAGGGAAAGGCTGTCCTAGAGGAACCGAGGAGCTGACTCTCAGCTGTTTTTTTTTTGGGGGGGGGGTTGTTTTTGTTTTTTTAATGCAACTGACATTCCTCTAAGCTGATTCAGCACCAACTGTTTAAAGCTCTTTTCTGGTGCATTTCCTTCATAGGCAGAGTAAGCTAACACGTAAGACACCCTCAAAGGCATCCTCTATTTGACTAAAATAAAATGAGATCATAAGAGCTGTGTGTGTGTGTGTGTGTGTGTGTGTGTATGTACGTCTAGCTTCCTATATTCTGGATAACTTAGATTAAATTGAAAATGATCAGTCCTGACCTCAGAGGATCCGGGGCTCTGGCCCTGGACCCAGGGGCGGGAGTGGAGAAAGGCAGGGGCAATCCTCTGACATGACTGGGAAGCCAGGCTCTGGGAGTGGCCAGGAAGGCTGTCGCACTGTTTCTCTGACAAACGGGTTTGGAGTGGCTAGCCACCCAGGGAGTGGAGGAATTTATCATAAGGGTGAGGAAGTTTCAGGAGCAAACAATCTGCAGCTGACACTGGCTTATTTTTAAGCTCTTTGCGATCCATCCTGACTGAGAAAACAGTTTTCTTTCCAACTAGGTAGTTCTAAATGCACCCAATTTACTTCCTATGAACTTGTTACACTAAAGAGAATTTAGAATGGGTGGAAATTCTTCATGGCCCAAACTCTGTAGAGCTGGGGTGAAGAACAGAGGGAAGGATATTTCCAAATTCCAACATTCAGTCCTTTGCTCACTCCAGAACTTTGGAAAGATTGGAGACCGCGGATTGGAGAATCAGGAAAAATGAAATAATCTCCCCATTCCTAAGGGCAAGCAGACCCCACAGACCTGAAAGGGAAGGGCAATGTGGAGGACTTTCAGCCACTAGGGAAGAAATCTGTGCGAAGGAGAAAATCATTATCAGTGAAGACAGAGTCTGAGTTGCCTCAGTTTCTGGCACCTAGACTAGTCACCCAGAAAATGCATTTTGATTGGTTGATCTCTGCGTGTGGAGACCGTGTGAAGAGGCAGTTGCAAGTGGGACAAGGACAGGCCTCAACAGAGCTCCTCCTCTTGCCTCATCGCTCGCTCACGTCCAAGCTTCTGCGGCCTGCCCTTGAAGAGTATGAGCTGAGCATTTCTCATATTTGCTTATGAATGACACCAGTAAGTCGGGTTAGGCTACGTAATATTCCCACAGGTCCACAGGCCGTTGGCTACCTCATTTCTCACAATCTCTGCAGAAAATGCCATCCCCAGATAGGAGGTCTCTCTGTGAGAGAGCTGCAGGGAAAAAACAGCTACACTCTCTCTGCGTGCCCCACCTTATGTGATCGGCCTTGTGTTGGGTTCTGGGAGAACGTGGGGAGTAGAGTGACTTCTACTGGGAACTCTGATTGTCTCCACTCTATCCTCTTCTCCTACTGTCACCTTTCTCCAACTCAGTACAGGGAAGCAGGGAGTACAAGTCCTAAGCAACTGGGTGAGGGTTTAGAACGAAGGAAGATTTGGGGGAGAAGCAGGTTGAAGGCCTTGACTGCCCCAAGAACCGGTCTGATAACCAGACCCTGGAGTGAGCTGGCCAGGGTGGACTGTGCGGGCAGCTTACCCAGCTCCTTGGGGGAGCAGCCACACAACTCTGCCTCCTCTGCCAGGGCCTGTCAGGATGGCAGACTGCAAGATTCATCCACAGAGAGCAGGCAGCAGGAGGTCTGAGCAAAAGGGGTGTGGGACAACCACTGGGAAGAGGGGGGCAGAGGTTGATGTGGGGACAGGAGGAAGCTACTGGTGTGGGATCACCAATTGGAAAGAGGGTTGGAATGATGTCGGAGAGCCACTGGTGCTGATGAGAGAATGGAAATGGAGGGGGCATGGGGTGAGATAAGGTCAGGGACAGAGAAGACTGGGGCTAAGGGAAGGCAAGGGCCTGGGAGTTTGCTGGGCCGGGAGGAAACAGCAAGGATAGAGCCCTATGGGAGGGCAGGACTGTGAGGACAGGTCAGGGCTGAAAATGGAGCCGTGAGGCAGGACTTGGGACACAGAGCGGAACTTGGGGCTGAACAGGGGCTGGGGATGCGGCAGATGCTTGGAGGTGTTCAGCACTGGGAGACAGCAGGCAGGGCCTTCGGGAAGGGGCAGGGGCTGCAGGAAACATCTCAGGAGTTGGGGAGGTACGTCCTAGGGGGACAAGAAAGGACGAACGGAAAGGAACTTGGGAAGGGCAGAGTCTAGGAAGGCAAGTCAGAGGCAAGGGGGCAGGGCGTTGAGGAAGGCAGGGCAGTCAGGCTGCATTGCGGGAGTGGAAGCGCTGGAAAGACCCAGGAAGAGAAAAGGCGGTGGTGCGAGAAGACGGGACTCGGGACTTCTGTCACCGCAGGGCTTGGACCCCAGCCCCATCCTCCCAGACATTTTGGCACCTACCGCCACCTGTGAGCTGGAGCAGGAGAAGAAGCGCTTCATGGCCGGGGCCGGGGCCACGGGGGGACGGGGACGCGCAGAGAGCGGGGCTACAGGTTCCCGAACCCACCGGACTCGGCTGCAGCTACGCGAGGGAGAGCTGTCAAAAGCAAAGTGGGACCCGCCCCAGGACCCGCCCCAGGACCCGCCCCAGGACCCAAGGGGCTCAATCAGATACAAGAAGCCGAGAACCGGGCTTAAAACTCCGCCCCTGGCCCTGCCCGACTCTGACGTTGCAGAAGCAAAAAACCTGCAGTCTTTGGCTGCGACTTGGGCATGGTCTCAAACCTCGCCCTCCCGAACCAAACCCGCCTCCAGCTTCAGCCCACTCGGCAGAAGGTGCGGCTCCGGCTCCGGCTAAAACTCCTCCCCCGGCCCCGCCCCTCCCCGCAGGTTGAGGTACGGCTCCGCCCCAAGCCCCGCCTCCGCCCCGCCCCTCCAGGGGCACTGTTGCATCTAACCGCTGTTGACCACACTCTCATATCCAGACACCTCTGGCCCGCTTAGTTACCTGTTTCCTTCCCCAATTCCCGGACCAAAAACCCAAGCACGGAAGAGGCTTTGAAGAGAGCTGTTTGGAAGCCAGAGGAGATTGTGGTGCAGAGCAGACGACTGTGCACGAACGAGGCATGACCCTTGTCAGTCTGGGAAACAAAATCCGAGGGAAGGCGGACCGGGCTTAATATTGCAAGGTAGCCTCTAAGTTAGAGAATAGCAGAGGGGAGGAGAGAAGTTTTATTGTAAGCAGCCCCCATCTGAAGCAAACCCTGCAAAACTGTCTTTGCTATTTCCACTGTCCTTTAAATTCAGATTCCCAGCAATTCTTTCTTGAACAGTCAGTTGCACCTAAACGGTCTGCCTGTCTGTCCTCTGGTGAGGGATAGAAGCAGAAAAACGTTCACCTTTAGCCATGAAGGTTTAATCTATAGCCTGCATAGTTTCAATCAGATCAAATATGTGATGGTTGCTACATTCTTTTTTAAATATTTTATTTATTTGACACACAGAGAGAGATCACAAGTAGGCAGAGAGGCAGCAGAGAGAGAGGAGGAAGCAGGCTCCCTGCTGAGCAGAGAGCCCAATGCGGGCCTGGATCCCAGGACCCTGAGATCATGACCTGAGCCGAAGGCAGAGGCTTTAACCCACTGAGCCACCCAGGTGAGAAAATGGTTGCTACATTCTTAAAGGGTTTCATGACTGCCTGTGAATCTCACTGATAGTTAATATGGAAATAAATGATGATCATCAGAGAATTCTTATGAAAGTAGAAATTCAAAGAAGACATTTATGATCTAATAATTCCCTGCATGTCCCCTCCCCCTTGAGCACTAAGCATGTAACCAACAGCTTCATACAGCAAAAGTGCAGCTCTCTCTGCCTATCTCTGTGCTACATAAATAAACTTACCAAGCTGCACCATACAACATCTCAAGAATTCTTTTTTTTTACGATTTTATTTATTTATTTGATAGATAGAGAGAAACACAGCGAGAGAGGGAGCACAAGCAGAGGGAGTGAGAGAGGGAGAAGCAGGCTTCCCAGCGAGCAGGGAGCCCGATGTGGAGCTCGATGTGGGGCTCGATCCCGGGTCTCCAGGATCATGACCTGAGCTGAAGGCAGTCGCTTAACCAACTGAGCCACTCAGGCGCCCCTAATTGAATTTATTTTAAAGATTTTATTTATTTGTCAGAGACAGAGCACAAGCAGGGGGAGCAGCAGGCAGAGGGAGAAGCAGGCTCCCATGTGGGACTCGATCCCAGGACGCTGGGATGATGCCCTGAGCAGAAGGCAGATGCTTAACTGACTGAGCCACCGGGTGTCCCAATTAATTGAATTAAAATTTTTAAAAAAATTTAAAAATAGCTGCCGCTTCTTTTTTTAAAGATCTTACTTAATATCTGACATAGAGAGATCATAAGTAGGCAGAGAGGCAGGCAGAGAGAGAGAAGGAAACAGGCTCCCTGCTGAGCAGAGAGCCCGATGCGGGCCTCAATCCCAGGACCCTGATATCATGATCTGAGCTGAAGGCAGAGGCTTTAACCCACTGAGCCCCCCAGGCGCCCATAGCTGGCCCTTCTTACCCCACCTATTAATGCTACATCTAGAGGCTTACAAAGGGAACTATTATTGGTTGTCAAATATATCAGCTCCGCCAAAATGGAAAGAGGCAACCCCAGTCTCTGTCCATTCTCCAGCACCTGCTGTAGTCTGCAATGGGAAAGCAAAGGAAAGTCAACATCCCTTCTCAGGTAGTACAAGGGTGTCAGAGTGGTCAAGGAAGAGGGACAGCTACCCCCACTCAGAACCACAGGAACGTTTGGCAGTATTCCTGACAGGACACCATTGGGAAGCCAAGGGGAATTTTGGTAACGAACTCCCAGTTAGTTAGTGTATTCTCCCCATTCACAGGAATTGACTACGCATTCAACTTCTTCGATCCCAAAGGATTCCCATACAGGCTGGCTCCCAACACACTGGAGTCAGTTGGACAACAGGATCGAAAGAAACACCTCATCTTCCTCCGTGGTCATGCCCGGCCTCAATAGTCTTTGGAGAATGATGAAATATGGCCCATTTAGGGGTACTTAAACTTCAATACTATTTATCAATTAGACCTTTATTTTGTGTCAGGGAAGATGGACTGGAATCCCATATGATCAGGCCTTTATGGCCCTGTACCCAAATCCTGATCTATTTCATGCACCTTTGGAGGGCCTGAGGACATTGCCCTCCTACTGCTCATCCACCACCGGGCTGTGTTCTGTCATGTTTCCTATGTGCTCCCCTTTGTCTCTCTTGTAAACAGGTTGCTGTCAAGATCGTGTACATACCGCCCTCTTTTTCCTGAGTTACTTGTCTCCTAATGGTTTGCTTTTTCTTTTGTGTGTCAGAAATAGATCTTGAGACTACTGGATGAATGTTGCCTGACTCTTGTTACTTGGACAGGGAGGGGAGGGTTTCTCCCTCATTCACTTCTGGATTAATGGCTCTGATAATTGGAGACAATAGTCCATCTTGGGATGGGGACCTTGCGGAATATTCCCAAGCAGCTACCAAAACTCCTTTGGTTTTGAGGAGGCTCCCTATCTTCTCCGCCCCAACATGGACTGCCTATTCTCACCTTTCGTTGATGGAAAGAAAACATGTGTCTATTCATCTGTCTGAGCGGGTGAACTCCAGGACCCTCGGCCTCTTTCTCTGCTTTCTGGGCTTTGATCCGCCTTCAATCTTGATGACTACATGTCACCTCCTCAGTCTCCACCTCTCCCTTCTCCAGTCTCTTAAACTGCCACTTCAGATTTCCCCACAGGTGCCCCTGCTAAAAATTGACAGTGACTTTTGAGTTGAAAAAAAGTGAGGGGCACCTGGGTGGCTCAGTTGGTTAAGCAACTGCCTTCGGCTCAGGTCATGATCCCAGAGACCCGGGATCGAGTCCCACATCAGGCTCCCTGCTGGGCAGGAAGCCTGCTTCTCCCTCTCTCACTCCCCCTGCTTGTGTTCCCTCTCTCGCTGTGTTTCTCTCTGTCAAATAAATAAAATCTTAAAAAAAAAAAGAAAGATAGACATGTCTTTGGAGTTATCAACATTAAATAGAAAACTATTATTCTGCCAATGATTGCTAATGGTCAAATAAGTTCATCTTATTTCAGTTGCAATTTGTTTCCAAAGGATGGGTTAAAATGACAGTTACTTTTGTCATTGAATAAAATTCTCATCAGTAATTATTAAAACAGCTTTCAAAATGTTTCCACTCAAAACTTTGAAGTTTTGGTAAGTTAAATAATGATAAATTGCATTGAATTCATTGGCTATCTAAATCTTTTCCAAATAAGATAAAATACTAAAGCATTGATTACTGAACATAGTTTACCTGCTATGGCTTCTTATCACAGAGAAACTGAGGATAACCTTGTCTCTTGGTAAATGTGCTTTATGCTTTATTGAAAGATTGTACTATGTGGAAAAACATGCTTTTAGAAATTATGAAATGCATTCATGGATTTCAGATCTAAAGAATTTTGGTGTAATGGACAGTGCACCGTTATTTACTACTTACTTTTCACTGGAGACTAAGGTTTCTAAGAGTTAAAATTCTGCTAAATGTAATTAGGATTGACAGAAATAAGCATGTGGGAAAAATAGGAAGTAGGTAAGAAGGGTATAAGGAATAGGAATATATTTTGTTGAGGGAAAAAGAAGGCAATTTTGTCTTAAAATGAGGCTGGTTGTTTAGAGAGAAAAGGCTTAGGACAAAATCTGAATAAAATAGAAAGTTGTGGACAGTTTGTAAAGGTAGATCTTTGGGAAATAATTTTTTAAATATTTTTATCCGTGCTCTTTTTAAAAATTTCTAATGTATCATTTTACATGATGTTTTCTTGCAGCCAGGTAATAAGTCCATGCAGCATTTCATAAAATAACACAAAATATTGCTTCAAACTTCTAATGTGCTTTAGATATGTTCAGTTGAGCAGAAAACAGTCTACCTTGTCTTTTGATTTTATAATCCCGTCTTTACAGAAAGAACTAGCTGCTATACAACAGCCTTTCCAGCCCAGCACTTAGTGATTACTATATGATCCTTAGTTTGTTGAAGTATACATCCTTTGTCATCGAGAATCAGTGTTTTCTAGAATAAAAGGGAAGCCACATGTTGATCAAAAAGCATCAGTGCAGACACCTGTAAGAGCGAGATGAGAAAGAAAACCCCAAGATTACATATTGACCTCTGAATGATCTCATCATCGGGTGACTAGACCAATTTCTTCAGTTCTGGGAAGGTCCTCCTTTGTATCTCTGAGTTTTTATTGGTGTGGAAGTCACAGAGATTTCGGAGCCAGACAAATCCAAGTTTTAGTCTCACATTCACCACTACCTACCTGTAGGTGTATGACATCAGGCGGTTGGCTTAGCCTGCGCCTCGATTTCTTCGCTTACGCAATGGGGACACTACTGCTCTCCCAGCCCAGTTGCTGGGTGGAGAGATGGCAGGGAGCCTCTGCTGTGAGCTTAGTCCTGAAAGCCTCCTGCCATACTGTAGATCACGGCCTCCTTTCATCACCCACCGGTAGCTGACAGATGATTTCTATAATGGCAAAGATGAATAGCATGTGATTCTTGGTCTCAAAAGGCTTGCAATCATCTTCAACGGGAACTCCTCTCACATAACCTTTTCTCCGTTTGGAATGAATTTTATGCGCTGTCAGGACTATGCTTGAAATGAATGGATTTTAAAAGTACGGTGGTATAAGATGGAAATTTCCCTTTTCTCTTTGTTACAGAGACAAAGTTTTCTTGGATTGTTGGTGTGCTCTTGATAAGAAAATGTAAACAAAGTTTTTTACCCCCTTTTCTTTCTCTATCAGCCCCCAGAACCAAAACTTCTATGTTTTGTCTTTGGTTACTTAAGAAAGTTAAAAGGTCTCAATGTTAAAGGAGCTCAGTTTTGCTAACAACAATATGACTGTCTGTAGAATCCTTTATTGCTACCTTGGTTAAATGTAAATATTAAATTTATAATGATCTGTAATCCTTTTTAGATATGTGCTTTAAAACTTTCTGAGGTTTGTTTTTTCTAAATATTTTATTTATTTGACAGAGGGAAACACAGCCAGAGAGGGAACACAAGCAGGGGGAGTGAGAGAGGGAGAAGCAGGCTTCCCGCCGAGCAGGGAGCCCGATGCAGGGCTTGATGCCAGGACTCCGGGATCATGACCTGAGCCGAAGGCAGTCGCTCAACCAACTGAGCCACCCAGGTGCCCCTAAAACTTTCTGAGGTTTTTAACAAACTTCCTGAGATTTATTTATTTTTAAAAGATTTTATTTATTTCTTTGAGAGTGAGCGAGCGCAGGATCCAGGGGAGGGGCAAAGGGAGAGGCAGAAGCAGGGTCTCTGCTAAGCAGGGAGCTGGAGGCCAGACTTAGATCCCAAGACCCTGAGATGATGACCTGAGCAGAAGGAAGATACTGTAACATATTGAGCCACCCAGGCACCCAACTTCCCGAGATTTAAATGGTAAATGAAGTGTGTGACAAATTGGGCTTTTTATTTGGTAGGCTCGTTACTCTGGAAACACTGTCAAACTAATAATGATAAGCCATAAGTTACATTGTTTGGGTAAATGCTATAACTCTTCTAGATATTATGTGAAATTCCTTAAAGTTTTTTTCTGAGATTTTATTTATTTGAGAGAGGGAGAGAGAGAGAGCATGAGGTGGAGGGCAAAGGTAGAAGGAGAATCGGACTCCCCACTGAGCAGGGATTGCCGGGGACCAGCCTCGGCAGAGATGTGGGTCCCGGACCATGGGATGTCTGGCAGGCGAAAATAATGACATGGACACGGAGATTTGATGCAAGCTGACGGACCCGAGGTCAGTCAGGAGAGACCTATGCAGCAGGCTCTGGCCCTGGCTCTGGCTCTCGCTTTGCAGGTTCTCTCTTCGCAGGCTCTGTGGCTCTCAGGCTTTTAGGCTCTTAGGCTCTCAAGCATTGCCTCTGCTTTTGTCTTTCTTTTTGCTTTTGTCTCTGTCTTTGCTTTTGTTTTTGTCTCTTTACTGTTTCTGTCTATCTACTGTTTCTGTCTCTCTACTTTTTCTGTCTCTGCTTTTTCTGTTTCTCTTTACTGTTTCTGTTTCTCTTTACTGTTTCTGTCTCTCTACTGTTTCTGTCTCTCTACTGTTTCTGTCTCTCTACTGTTTTTGTGTATCTACTGTTTCTGTCTCTCCTGACTGACAAGGGTCCCAGTTTTTATTATTCCAAGGCAAGAGGAGGTTGGGGGATGCAGTTAGGTTAAAGTTTAAGAAAGTGATTTTTGATTACACACTGTCCTTGTTAGAGAAACATAGTGCTTTGATCAGTGAAACAAGCAGGTGCACCTATCTACAGTTCAGAGTTAACTCCCTAAGCCAAACCAAGGACATGTTGCTCAGTAAGGTTTTTCACAGTTTCTACATTTGGTGCTTAGACAATAAAGGGCAGAGTAATGATATGGTGTTTTTTAAGCAGGTTTTACAAAAAAGAAAGCAATTGAAAGGCTTAGATGAGTTATGTACAAAGTTTTAGCTACATTATTAACACAATGACCAAAAGTTAGTCTGTTTGGCATCAAGGAGGAAAATAACTTCTTTTGCAAATGTAAAAGTATTTGCGCAAGCCTGTTTTCCCATAACTGGGTACAGAACTCTTTATTATGGATCTTTTGTGTGTGTGTCAAAGTCCTTGTTAGTATAGTTTTACTTTTTATATTAAGCCCTTTATTTAACCATTTAAAAGCCGTGACAATTTCCTCCATAGAGGTGCAGGATATCTAAGATTAAACTGTTTTTAATGATGGTAAGTAGAAACAAAAGTGTTTACTTGAGTAAGTAAAGTAAGAAGAAATAGTGTCAAAGAATTTATGGTAGTTAAACAGACAAGGAACAATGGAAACAAATATTTTTTGGTGTCAGTGATTGCAACTTTGCAGAGCTCTTTCACTTTGAGGGAGGATCATTGCTCTTCATGCCTTGGATGAGTGCTTGCCCAGATGCACGTCCCAGGGACACAAAGGACATATTGACCCGGCCCACAGGGTGCGTGTCTTTCCAGATTCTTGGTGGGGAAAGCCTGGGGGGACTTTCATCCACATTCATCGGTACCTCCACCAAAGTTTTCTGGTGGCTTGCAGCATGGCGGGAGGGGCGGATCACACTGTCCCCAACAAGGGATCCCGGGACCCTGAGATCATGACCTGAGCAGAAGGCAGACACTTAACCGACTGAGCCACCCAGGCGCTCCAAAATTCCTTAAGTTTTAATATGTTCTGGTATAAAGTTATCACTTGACGTTCTAATTATTAAAGTGTTATGTGTCACAAAAATTACCAATTTCCTTGTCAATTTCATTATAATGAGCTCTCATATCAGATTTTTAACCTTGTCTATTTTTGAGTCTCTTGTCATTTGTAGTTCTTGTTCTGATGTTCTTACAGAATGAGTTTTGTCCTCAAGGAGATTCATAAAAAGGACTCTTGACAGGGGCGCTTGGGTGGCTCAGTAGTTAAGGGTCTGCCTTTGGCTCGGGTCATGATCCCAGAGTCCTGGGCTCCCTGCTCGGCGGGAAGCCTGCTTCTCCCTCTCTCACTCCCTCTGCTTGTGTTCCCTCTCTGGCTGTGTTTCTCTCTGTCAAATAAATAAATAAAATCTTTTTTTAAAAAAAGGACTTTTGACAAATACATGTTTTTAATATCTTTAAAATCATAAAATTGAAATGGGTAAGAATTTCTAGAAGTAACGGGAAAGCTGCACTCAACAAAAATTATCAACATAGGACCAAGTGAATTGAGGAAGATTACAGTTTTTTGTGACTCCTATTTGTAACACTGCTGGTTCTCTAATGTTTGCTCTTCCAGATTGGTGACATTTTCTCTTAAAAGTCTGTTCCATGACTTACAAGAATAGGATAAAATATTCTTTTATGAACAGATTGAAGCAATTCTCTCCCTACCTGAACCTTCCAGAAAGCAGAAACTCTTAAGTATTCTTTCTTCCATGGCAATTACAGTTATTTGCATAACTTCGATAAGAATCTGTTCTCCGTACAACAGGACACCCCTGGAAATATTAGTTATATTACCAAGGCTTTGACTGAAATGTCATACTTGCGAGAGACCTGCAGAGACAACTTTAAGGATCTAGGGCTGACTTTATGGAGTCAGTAGCGCCCCTTGGGAGTACGTCTTGGCCTGATACCCTGCTACCCTGCTCACCAAGTTCCCAGCAGCCTTACCAGATGAGTAAAGAACGTCATCTCCTGCCAAGTGCAGGAGCCTCAGGATATTTTGGGGGCCTCAGGAAGAGGAAGATGCTCGAATCTACAGGTATTGTAGACAAGTCTCGTGACAGCAGTTTGGCGTGGCTCTGGCCTCTAGGGGCTAGTAAAACTTTAATCTAGAAATTCCTTATGAAAAGTTCCAGCAAAGAAAATTAAAAAAGAAAACAGTTACATGATTAATAACTATTCTGGCTGAGCTTATGTAAATGCTGAGGCCAAGTGTGTTAAAACTGGACTGGTTTTACGACTGAATTAGTCTTGAGTTGGCTATGTCTGTAATAAGGGTGAATTTAGAAAGATTGTGTTTCAATAATACATTCTTTTGGATATTAGATTTTAGTTTTGATTGTCTTCAAATAATTGGTGTTTGCCTAAACCAGACAACTTGAGGTAAAATTAAGAGAGATTGACATAACAGCTCATATATACACAGTCTTCCTGCATATTACTCTGCAGGGCTAATAGAGGGGACCCCACAGACATACGATTATTTAAACACCTGGCCAACAGGATGGACTCCCCAGTAGCTGTGTAACTTGGTTATCACCTTGATTAATTCTATGTGGCTGGGAAACAAAATCACTCCTTAAAAGTCAAAGCATCCCCCATTCCATGGGATTAGCTGTGAACCCGTGGAGATAATGGATAGCCCCACCTTCCCTATAACTGGATTGTAGAATACACTTGGGGATGCTCTAATTTCTCAGGACAAGTCATCTTCCACTTGCTAGTGATTCCTTGTAATTAGGATATTGTTAAGGCTACACATCAGGCAAAGAAGGCTTCATAATGGTTTTAACCCGTAGCCATATATGTCCCATAGCCACCTCTCCAGATGTAAAATTACAAGTAGAGGCTTTAGCCAAGTATGGCCCTCTTTGACCAAGCCCAACATGAAGTTACTCCAACATCAGAACATACAGAGATATTTCTACTACTAAAGAGGATGTTTCTTTGCCTATGATAAATGTTACTTAGGACTCTACAGGCCATAAAAAGCCTTTCTCTTATCCTCAAACTAGCAAAAAAAAAAAATTTTTTTAAGATTATTTATTTATTTATTTATTTATTTATTTATTTATTTGAGAGAGCAAGAGGGAGAAGCAAACTCCCCGCTGAGCAGATAGCCCAAGGCAGGGCTCGATCCCAGGACCCCAAGATCATGACCTGAGCCCAAGGCAGATGCCTAACTGACTGAGCCACCCGGGCGACCCTCTCAAGAATTCTTTCTTGGGGCACCTGGCTGACTCAGTAAGGGAAGCTTGTGACTCCTGATCTCAGGGCTGTGAGTTCAGGCCCCAGGTTGGGCATGGAGCCTACTTAAAAAAAAAAAAATTCTTTCTTGACCATGATGTTCAATGATCCCTCAACATCTTCTCTTCCCCAAGGCCAGAGCCACCACTCAAAGGCTATGAAAGCTGAAAGCCTGCTTGCTAAAGCTGAGTTCTTCGTGTAGTCGTGTGGTTTACAAGGTGCAGCAGAAGCCGCACCCGGCCTTCTCACGTCTCACCTCTGCCCAGCACCGCAAGCAGCCCCATGCTCAGGCTGTTCTAATCCACTACCATTCCCTGCCCCAGGGGTGATTAGTCCTTTCTGGAATGCCTCCTCTCACACTTGCTGCCCCCACCGCCCAAGCCACTTTCTTTTCTGTAAAGATTTCCCTTACAACTCTGCCACCCCTGCTCAAAAAACCGCCCCTCAAGAGGGACAGGGTTAGGGACAGGACACACCTCTAATCCTTACTGCTATGTTGTAGAGCAAGCGCCTTCGCCATTATTTGTTGCTGAGTTTGTATTTCCGACAAGACTAGGCCCTTGGTTGGCAGGAGTTGTGTTTTATATTGTTCTCAGCGCCTGGCACGGGTCAGGTCCTGAATGTCTGATGAGTGAATGAATAAAAGGTGAGGGAGGGAGGAAGGGGCAACCAAGAGAAGAAGGGAAGGGATACTCCTGTGTCTGAGGAGAGCCTCCTCTTTCCACAGTGGCTCCTCAAGCCAGCTCCGCCTCAGAGGAAGAGGTAACAAGCTTACTGAAGAATAGGTTGGGTTACGGAAAGTCCCAGGTTGGAGCTGAAGGATAGAAAAGAGAAGGATCTCTAGGCGGGGAAGATATTTAAAATGTTCTTTTAATCACATGGATATAGAATTAGATGAACCAGTCCTTGAAGAAACCCGCCTCCCTTTCGGTGCTGACTGAGGGTAAAGGGGAGATCTGTCCGCATTACCACATCAGAAAGAGCATGCTCCACAAGGGCTGGTCAGACAATGGCTCATATGCAGTGCGCTGGGGGCCACCGTGCACTCCTCCTGCCACGAATGACTCACCAGCTTGCCACACAGTGGCTGTCTCTGCCTACTGGCCAGACCAGCCACCATTTTCAGAGTTAGGCAGGAGTGAGTGAGAGTGAGAGTGAGAGAGAGAGAGAGAGAGATGGCCTTATTTCCAAGGCCATTGCTTAAGTGTATATGTCCCTTGAGGATACCAGCAGAACACTGGATCTCCAAAAAAAAAATCAAATACTTGATTTCTGCCACTAGAACCTTCTTTTTTTTTTTTTTTTTTAAAGATTTTATTTATTTGACAGAGAGAAACACAGCCAGAGAGGGAACACAAGCAGGGGGAGTGAGAGAGGGAGAAGCAGGCTTCCCGCCGAGCAGGCAGCCCAATGTGGGACTCGATCCCAGGTCTCCAGGATCATGACCTGAGCCAAAGGCAGTCGCTTAACCAACTGAGCCACCCAGGCGCCCCACCACTAGAACCTTCTAATTGTCTTAGTGGGCATGAGGGCTTATTTCAAAAAGGATGAAGCGTGGGATAAGATTTAGTGGCAGGAGACAATAACACACAGGAGAAACAAATCTTGAGGGCCTGTGGGAAGGAGTGGGGGCCAGAGATCAGGACACACCTGGTGCTGCCGTATACCTTCTGACTTAATCCTCGCGATATGCAGGAAGGCCGATTATCTTCTAACAAAATATTTTTATAACAATAGTTAACCTTTCCTGAGTACTTAGTATATGCTCACTTTACTTGAATTATCTCATTTGGTCCTCACAACTCTAGTAAGTTTAAAGACAGGAAAGCTAAGATTTAAATTAAATCCATCCAAGGTCAAAAAGTGGTAGAGCTGAGATTTAAATCCCAGTCTCTCTTTATTCTTAACCGCTGTACCACATAGCCTCTTAGTGTTATCTGAACCTCAGGGTAATTATGACTTGCTTAAGGCCACACAGCTGATAAATGGCAGGTCTGGGGTTTCAATCTAGCTGTGGGCTTACGGAACCTAGACGATTTATACTCTGTAGTCACTTAAGTAGGTGAGGATTGCAGGAGGCTAGAAGAGCTCTTCACAGGGAGAATCACAGAAGACATTCTGAGTATCTTACAGCTTTACCTTCCAGGAACTCAACTGTGTAAGGTCTCAGGCAGTCCAAGAATCTTCCTCTCCCCATTCCTGAGCAGTCCATATCTTAGGGAACTCAAAGAGAGCCAGAAGCCATTTGACACGGAACTTTATTTGTTCTGACCGTCTGATATGCTGTCCACCCTGCTAGGAAACAGAGACAATGTCCTGTGCAAAATACCAGAGATGTGCCAAGAGAAACATTGTGGCCAGGCCTCAAGAACAGCCCTGTAGAACAAGTTCTGTGGTCGCTGGTCAACTGCTGCTCGGGTCTCCTCTCTTTTCAGTGCGAAACAGGTGCAGTTTTTTCAATGGCTGTCAGAGCCCCACCTTGGAGACCAGTAACAGACGTTGGTATCCAAAGCCTTGATTACAAAGAAATATACGTAACCCAGTCATTGGTGAGAATCGAATTCGCTCTAAGACTGGCCAGGACCCCAAAGTGGGAGGAGAGGTGATGAGGTTACCCAGAGACAGGAAATGGAACTTTCCAGTAAATATCAGGGCTGGCAAACTGATTCCACCAGAGAAGCCCTACCAGGAATGACTGCAGTTGCCCCAGAAACATCTTCCTAGGAGCTATCTGTGCCCCACAACCAATGCTAAGCCGATAAGTGCTCGCTCCCCAGAGACCCCCTACTACCCACTTGGGCTTCTTCATCAATGCAGACCTGACTAGTTTGGACCCCAGGGGGCTTCTGCTTCCCAAAGCCAGTGAAAGGGTTCCCACCATCAAGAAGAGTCACCTCCCTTCTGGAGAAAACACCTCTCAGGGTATCCAACTCTCTCTCTCCAATGGCTGTGACCCAAGAACAGGACTCTTCTCTGCTACTCCAGCTCTAGCCACCTGGGGGCCGGTGGCTCTGCAGAATCAGGCACCCGCCCTGGCTTTGCTCCCCGGGAAGGCCGCGAGGTGGGAAACCCAGAACCCGCGCCCGCCCGGCAGGCCTGGGGCAGCTCGCTCTCCCAGGCACCTGAGGGCGGGCTGGGGCACCATGAAGTCTCGGGTTTCAGGGGGATGGCAGCTGCCCGTCTAAAGGCTTCTCTGTTCCTTGGAATTGTACAGAATGTCTCTTGTGGCTTTCCTCCTCCCTCCTTTTTCCTGTTGACTCTCCCCATCCGGCTCCCTGAATCACCAGACTCCACAGGAAAGCAGCAGATGTTGACTTTGCCTGTTTGAAGCCAACGTCAGCTCCCTTCTGTGGAGCGGGGAGCAGGCAGGAAGGTGAGAGGCAGGGAATGGAGGAAGATCACCCGCATCCTTTCCAAATTTGAGGGAGGATGTAGGGGCGAATCTAAAAGGAGTCAGGGAACCCAGGCAGAAAAAAATTATTGATTCCTGGGGATGAGGTAAAAGGGGGCCCCAACCAAGTCCCCAAGGCTGGCTGTGGCAGCGGGATCATGAGGAGGGAAGCACACGGGGAGAGTGTTTCCGGTCGGGGTGCCAGCCTTTCTCGCCTGAGGTAAGGCCTCCTCTCTCGCCAGGGACATCCTCGTGACTCAGAAGTCAAGTCAGGCTGCGGCTCTGGAGAGACAGTCTAGCAGCTCCTCTCGTCCATCTGAGCCCCCAGGCCTCGGCTCTTACACAAGTCTTATGGAGAAGCTGCCAAGAGGACTTTCTAGGGCTTTATTCTACATTCATTGCTCTAATTTCTCTCCTCTTTTTTCTTCCTCAGGGATTTTCTTTCGGGCAAAGAAGCCAAGCTGTAGAGGAAGAGAGAAGAGTCATCAGCACATGTCCTGCCTAGGGACCTTGCCAAGGGCCCTCAGACATCTCTGAAATCTTCACTTTTGTTCTGCTTCCAAAAATGAGATTCCAGTTTATTTAATTTGGCTTAGTTTAATTCAGCCAACATTTGTAGAGTATAGTGGGGGAGATCTGGGCAGGACACCCACAGCCGACTTGGCTGGCCTGCACACATGCAGTTCTCCCCGCCGTACTCCAGGAGCCCTCAACTCGTGGGCGCCATCACCCCTACTTCCCACCAGGGCAGGGCTTACCTTCCAAAGACAGAAGACAAGGAGAGCAAGCAGGAGCAGCCCTCCCAGGACACTGCCAATGAGGATCCACAGGGAGATGAGGACAGGGCGGGTCTGAATCACCTCCAGCAGGCTCTGTACGGGGTGGAGAGATGTTTGGTTCTTGTACTCTTTCTCCCAGTTGGCCTCACCTCACGTTAGAGGGGTGAAATAGCAGCCCCGAAATAGAAGACTAAAAAGAAAGTAACTGAGGCAAGAATAAAGGCAGTGGGACCCCAGGGTCCTGATTTATCCCTTCTGACTCCCCAGCTGCTGCCTTACGAAGATGCCTCTGTTCTTTGCTTTTTTTTTTTTCTTTTAAGATTTTATTTATTTATTTGACAGAGAGAAGCACAGCGAGAGAGGGAACACAAGCAGGGGGAGTGAGAGAGGGAGAAGCAGGCTTCCCGCCGAGCAGGAGGCCCAGTGCAGGGCTCGATCCCAGGACCCCGGGATCATGACCTGAGCCGAAGGCAGGCGCTCAGTGACTGCGCCCCCCAGGCGCCCCAGAGGCCTCTGTTCTAAAAAAGCCCCGGGTGTCCTTGGCCCACTCCCACCGCCGCTCTTTGCACGGCTCTCACACTCCGTCTGCAGCCCCACCTCACTCCAGCGAGAGGCTTCCGCCAGCTGTAGGACGCTGCCCTCCTTCGCTCCCAGCTCAAAGGTGCTGGCCACTGTCAGAGACTTGAATTTGGCCTGTGGAAGACATTGGAAGTGAGCCATCATCAGGTGGGGTGGTCTTAGAACCCCAACAGCACATCTTCCAGAGCAGAAGAAAAGGTTGAGATCAATGGAAAAAGAGAGGAAGGGTAATAGAGGGCAAGTCTCGGCCCTTCATACGTCTGCTTGCTCACCTGGTATTACTGAACTCCCTGTTCTTGAGCTAACCCCTACCCTTCCTTCAGGTTGAAGTTTAGACATCATCCCCTCTAGGAATTAGGGAAGTGTTTCCTCCTAACCCCCAACACTGCAGATTAGGTCATAATATTCTGTTTACTTCTCTGTCTTTCACCAGTGGACTCGAAGACCCTTGAGGTCAAGAGCTTTGTCTAGTGCCAGCGTCGTCCACAGTGCGAAGGACACACTGGTTTCTCAACTGAGCCTTATTGAAAAAAATAAATAAATGATTGAAAAAAGGATACCGAAGAGAGATAGAGAACCAGACTTAGAGAAGGATGGTGTCTCAGACTTAACTTTCCCATAAAATAGCCTACATCCCAGGGATCTTGTGCTATTCACAGCAAATCACCCCAGTAGCTGTTATAATTAATACCTGTCGGGCTGCCTGGGTGGCTCAATTGGTTAAGCCTTGGCCTTTGGCTCAGGTCATGATCCCAGGATCCTCAGATCAAGTCCTGAATCAGGATCCCTGCTCAGCAGGGAACCTGCTTCTCCCTCTGTCTGTCTGTCTGTCTCTCTCTCTGTCTCTCATGAATAAATAAATAAAATCTTTTTAAAAAGTTAAAATGATACTTAATAGCTGTTATAATTAAGATGTCGTTTCCCTACTCAGACACTCACACTGACTCCTGACTGCCCATCACTTTGAGTTCAATTTCATTTCCCTAGCTTTGGAGAACTTTTTTTTCTTTTTCTTTCTTTCTTTCTTTTTTTTTAATTTTATTTATTTGACAGAGAGAAACACAGCCAGAGAGGGAACACAAGCAGGGGGAGTGAGAGAGGGAGAAGCAGGCTTCCCGCCGAGCAGGGAGCCCGATGTGGGACTTGATCCTGGGTCTCCGGGATCATGACCTGAACCGAAGGCAAGTTGCTTAACCAACTGAGCCACCCAGGTGTCCCATGGAGAACTTTCATAACCTAGATCTGTTTCAGCTATACAATCTTGCCTGCCATTACCCTTCAATATCTATCATGCATGTAATATCAACTATTTCTTCTATTCATGTAATATCAATCTATTCATTCATTTAAGAGAAATGTTTGGGTCACTGTAATGAGGTAGGCATAGTACTATGTGCTGGGGCTGTTCTCCTCAGTGCCTACGTAAGATAGGTCCTTTTGTATAGTAGGCACTTGGTATATTATTAATAATAAAATATTTCTTATTTTAAAATTTTAAAAATAAAAAATTAATTAATAAATTTGCTGCATTTAAGTGTGCCATAAATACTGATTCTTGATACAGCACCAAGGGATGATAAACAGAGGAAACTACAAGGATAATAACTAGCTTTAATGAATCCATCTCATTATTCATTTATTCTTTACAACCCCATGAAGTAGGTATTATCTTCTCCACTTTATTATTTTTTCAAAGATTTATTTTATTTATTTATTTGACAGAGAGAGAGAAAGAGATCACAAGTAGGCAGAGAGGCCAGCAGAGAGAGAGGAGGAAGCAGGCTCCCTGCCGAGCAGAGAGCCCGATGTGGGCCTCGATCCCAGGACCCTGAGATCATGACCTGAGCCGAAGGCAGAGGCTTTAACCCACTGAGCCCCCCAGGTGCCCTCTTCTCCACTTTAGAGGAGAAAAAGAATCAGAGAGAGATTGAATAACTTGCTCAAGGTCCAACAGCTGGTGGGGGCAGAGCTGGAACTTGAGCAGGAGTCTATTCCAAAGACCAGGCTGCTGTTCCAGGTAGGGGGGGGAGAGGAGAATGGAAGGAAAGGTTTACCCTCCGGAAAAATTCGTTGTGAACCAGCCTCAGTAGTCCAACAGAGACCTCGGTCCCCTTTGCCAGCCGTCCAAGATGGCACCTCACGACCTGACAGCGAGTATTACTCCCGTTCTGCCAGGAGAGAGAGACAGGTCAGGATCTTGGGGTGGACAAAGCACCTACTCCCCACTCCACGTTCTATCCCCTGTCCCAAGGCCCCAAGGTCTACTGCCCCCCACTGCATTCCCACTCTGGACATCTTCTCCCCCTTCTTGTGACTCATACCAGTCTGCTTATGTGCTGAAACTCCTCTGGGTGCACAGCGGGCCTGGGGGGCTTGGTCAGGTTCTGCACTGTGCAGCTTGCCTAGAGGGAGAGGCAACTTGAGTGACCCCCTTTTCGGAGTGAGGCCAGCCGCTCCAGGCTGAGCAAAAGCATACTACCCACGCATGCTCTGTGGTTCTTCCTACACAATCCCTGTCTTTCTCCCCAAAGAGGCCACATGGGTAAAAGAAAGGCCTCCCGGAGGGGGGAGCCTTGAGAGCAGTGACCCAGCAGATGGGGGGGCTGGAGAAATTCACCAGATCAAGGTGGCAGGGTTCCACTCACCCTTAGCCCAGACTCACGTTGTCAGTGATGACCTGAGACAATGACAGGAAGTAACTGCCCCCATGGGCTACGGCTGGAAGGAGGGCTGAGATGACCAGGCCACTGACCACATAGCAGCCGAGGTTCTGCACCTGAGGAGGAGTGGCCATGGGAGGAAGTGGGAGACAGAAGCTCCTTCCTCATCTGTTCCCCCTTCCCCTGATGCCACTGGAAATGTAAGAGACACTGGTCCCCTCCTTCTCCCAGGACTCCCCCCATTCCCTTGCTTATGCCAGGACCCCTCCAGCTGCTCACCCGCAGCGTGGTTTTGAATTCGGGACCCACTGGGAGGGCCCCGTATGGGTGAACCTCATAGCGGTGCAGAGTGGAGTCACTGCGTGGACACCGAGTCAGGAAGGACAGCATCGCAGCCGGGACACAGACGCAGGGCCCAGGGTCAGCCCCAGACATGGATTCGGGGAAGGCAGAGCCAGCACGTGGATAAAGAGATGGGGGCACATAAAGAAGATCGAAACGGGACATGACATAGATTCGGCACAAACTTTATGGTCATATACCGTACCCCTCACCCCGGCTTCGATCCCCAGGGCCTACAGCAGAGCCCAAAGCCTAGGCCACGTAGGTATACCTGGACCTAGGAAAGCAAGATGCTTAAAAGGGTCAAGTTGAGTGGGATTGAGGGAAAAAAGATGGGGCAGCCCTAAGTGTTTGGGGGAAACACGGAATCACACGGAAGGAAAGGGAGGAAACATAGAGTATGAGTCTGGGCTCAGAACGGGGTCCCAGCAGGGAGCGGAGCCATACCTGGAGAACAGCAGGTGGGGCTCATATTGAATGTAGGCTGAGGTCTGGGCTGTGTTATCTTGAAGGGTCGTGTTTCTCTCCAGGCTATTGCTGTAGGGTCAGGAGAGAGGCTCACATCCGAGCCCCCTATCAGACACCTTTTCCCCCTTTCCCCACAGGACCCAACAGGAGAGACCTGGGAAGAAGTTCCCTTTGTTCTCACCTGGTGGCAGTCAGCCTCACAAGGGCCTGGCTCAGGAGGGCGGAGCAGCTAAACTCAAACTCCAGCAGGAAGGTCACCTGGGGTCATGTGAGTCATGGTGTCTTCCTCGTCATGAGGCCAGCGGGCACCAGGAGCCCTCGTGTACCTCCTTCCCCAAACCCCCAGGCCCCACAGATTCCAGGCCCTGTTCTCTCAGGCCACTTTCTCATCCTGGGTCCCCACTCACCTTGGCTCTGGTCTGAAAGACAGGGTGCCCCACGCTGCAGAGTCGGACGTGAGGGGAAGGGGCGGCGCACTCCACCTTCAGGGGGCTGTCCCGCTGAGAGCAGAGGAATGGCGGTGGGCAAGGGCCGAAGCCGCAAGGGCTCTCCTCTCCTGCCCTTGGCCTCAAAACACTGGGCCTTTCTCTGGAGCCCTTCACAGCCGATATGCAATCATCTTTCTCCTCCTGCCCTGACTCCTCCCCAAACCTCCCCAGCCCCAGGCACCTGAGGTGTGAAACTGGCCAGGTGGAGGTTTCTAGAGAAGCTGAGACTCAGGCTAGTGTTGTAGGCATTTTCCTTCCGGTTCTCTAGGGTTGCTGACACCAGCACTTTCTGCCGACCTCCTCGAACCACGAACGGGTCCTTCCTAGGAGTGTGGATAAGGGAGAGCCCCGGAGTTGGAAAAGCTGTGAAAGGCATCACTGCTGCTCCCCAGGGCAAGAAACAGCCCTGTAGCTCCCTTCAGTTCCTTCGGGTGGGTTTCGGGCCAGCCCGGTTTGGCCAGCACGTGTAGGTCCCACCTGGAGCCTTTGATGTCCATATTAGCCCGAAGCGCCAGGTCTGTGACACACTCGTTGTCAGGGCCACAGTCCTTCGAGAAGGGGACCTAGAGGGGAAAGAAGGGGCTGAGGCCCGACAGGAAGGCAAAGAGAAAGGAATGGAATTAGGGGGAAAGTGAAAAGAGAAGAGTAGATGCCCAGGTCAAATTCTGCCATAATGTCAGGTGTCCACCCTCCACGTCTCTCGAATTCCCTGAGGAGGGCAGTGCTGGGACCCGGGCGGGGCGGGGCTCGGCACCGCTGACCAGCTTCTGTATGGAGGTGGCTGAGCCCTCATCCAGCACAGGCCCGGGCTTTGAGGTGTCGTCCAATGCAAAGGTCACAGTCAAGGCCAGTGGCCGGAGGTAATCTGAGGTATCCTGGGGAAAACCAGAGTCGAGGGTCATGGGGAGCCAGGGTTAGGGGTACAGCACCAGCCCCTGGAAGAATGGGATGACCGAGCACCTTCTACGTGCTGGGTACTGTGCTAAGGTATCAATACCATTTCCCCAGATTCTAACAAAACTCCCGTGGTGTTTTGTCATTAGTATCTCCTCCTTTGAGGCAAGGAACCCGAGTGTGCAGGTCGTGGGACTTCAGAGTTCGCAAGCAGTACACGTGGGAGCTAGGCTTCACACCCAGGTCAGGCCGCCCCCAGACGCTGGCCTTGCTTTTCTGCCAATGCCGGGGAGCTCCTCCTCCTAGCCAGCCCTCCCCTGGCTCCCAGGCCCTGCGGCACACAAGGCCCCGCTGCCCCTCCTCACCAGCACGTGGAAGCGCAGCTGCTCACAGGTGACGGTCCCCACCGTGAGCTGGAGCCTCCGCGGGGACAGCCTCTGGCCAGAGCCATCAAACACGGCGCGTGCGCCGGCCGTCCACTCATCCAGCGACGCGGTAAAGCGCAGATCTGGGTGGGACAGGCAGGGGCCGGGTGAACAGGGCTCCAGGGACCGAGGCAGGCGGGGCTGAGAGGTGTTTAGGGCGCTCGGGCCACTCACAGAAGCGGCGATCCCAGCGGCCAGGAGTGCGCGAGGTCACGTGCCAGCAGAGGGTGGCAGATAAGCAGGCTGCCTCCTGCCCTCGCCGGCTGCAGTCCCTCCGAACCACACTGATGGCTGGCGGGGTCACTTCCAGAGAGGGGGCCAGGCGGACGATGGGCCGGGAGCTGGGAGCAGGGTGGGGAAGAACTTCTAGCCGTAAGAGGAAAGGCCTTGGAGAAACGCAGTCCCCAGTGCCGGCCTCCCAGAGTAAAGGCAGGAACCTGGGCCTAGATGCACATGTGTCACCCGCCCCGGAACCTTCTGGCGGGAAGAGAACAGCGGACACTGAGAAGTGCCTGCGGTGTGTAAGCGGCGCGGCCAGCTCTCTGCCCGACTGGGGCACTCAATCCTCAGAACAAGCCTATGATGCGGGCACTATGATTGTTCCCGTTTCCAAAACTAGGAAATGGAGGAACAGGGCAGTTGGTCAAGAAATCCAAATCTAGGGCGCCTGGGTGTCTGGGCCTTCAGCTCGGGGCATGATCCCAGCAGGGAGCCTGCTCCTCCCTCTCCCTCCGCCCCTGCCCCTGCCCGGCTCATGCTCTCTCTTGCTCGCTCACTCGGGCAAATATATAAAATCTTTAAAAAAAAAATCCAAATCTAAGTCTGTGGCTCCCGAGCCCTTGCTTTTCGCAGTTACGCTATGCTGGGCACCGCCTGCTGAGCTGGGACAGGCACCTGAGCAGGATGGCCGCGCCCTGGGCCCCCACGGCCACATCTACCAGGTCGTCGCCGTCCAGATCCAGCCGGCCGTCCACGCTGCGGCCAAAGTAGCTGAGGGCCTGTGGCATGGAGACGGCAGCAATCCTCTGAGAGGAAGAGAGAGGAGACTGAGAGGGCCGTCCACTTAGCACACAATAAGGAATAAGAGAATAAGATAGGAGGGCATCAGGGTGGCTCAGTCGGTTAAGCCTCTGCCTTCGGCTCTGGTCATGACCCCATGGTCCTGGGATCAAGCCCTGCACTGGGTTCCCTCAGCGGAGAGTCTGCTTCTCCCTGTGCCTCTCCCTCTCAAATACATACACATTTTTAAAAAGATTTTATTTATTTATTTATTTGACAGAGAGAAACACAGCTAGAGAGGGAACACAAGCAGGGGGAGTGAGAGAGGGAGAAGCAGGCTTCCAGCCGAGCAGGGGCTCCATCCTGGGACTCTCGGATCATGACCAGAGCTGAAGGCAGACGCTTAATGACTGAGGCACCCAGGCGCCCCAAATACATAAAATCTTTAGAGGTAGAGAGAGAGAGAGAGAGAGGCGCTAAGAAGGAATAAGAGAAACTAGCCTGTGTCCAGGACTTGCTAGTAGAGCAACTTGCAGCCCACCCGGCCACCTCGCCTTTCCGACTACTGATAAAAAAGCACTTGTGCAGCTTGGGTGTCAAGGTCAGGGAAACACGGATGAACAGGGAGCGCACCCCCTACCCCTTCCTCCCACCCGTGCCCCTGCCTCATCCGGACACTCCCAACCTGGGCGGGCCGGGGCCTGAGCCCCCTCTGGGTGCCATGATACAGGTACAGGGCTCCGCGATGCCCATCCTCCAGGGGTGCCCCCACAGCCACATCAGCAAAACCGTCTTGGTTCAGATCAGGAAGGGCACCCATGGCGAAGCCAAACCGAGCATCTTGTGGGGGTTCCGGCTGAAGTGCTCCCTGGCATGTCAGCACGGACTGCTGGTGGAAGGAGGAGACAGAGAGGCTGACCCGGCAATCATGAATGGAGGCACCTTCCCTCCCTTCTTCCCTCCATCCCCCGCAGCCAAGTTCAAGGGGGCCCAGCAAGTCTCACCTGACCCACCAGATACACATAAACCCGTCCCGTCTCCTTGTTATGGGGTCCCAGGAACATGGGGGCAGCCACAAGTAGGACATCGGTCGTCCCATCCCCGTCCGTATCCAATGGGCAGAGCTCGCTGCCGAAGTAGGAGCCAATCTGTGGAGCGGTGGGGAGTGGTGACCCCAGAGAAAAGACAAAGTGATTGTGGACGAGCGAGAAGTATCCGCCAGCCTGCCCGGCTGGTCCTCAAACCCCAGACAGACTCTGCCAACCAGAATTCAATGAAGACTTTTCAGGCTCCTCTCTTGGCCCTTTCCTTCCCTCCCCCACAGCCTGAAGGTCCCTCAGGATCCTAGGGTCCCACCCTCCTGTGGATGCCCCACCTGTTCCCCTTGGAGGCTCTGGGCAACCCTCACAGCCCCATCTTTCTTAAGCTGGAAGGCGATGACTTTTCCTCGATGTCTAAACCGAGGAGCCCCTGAGAGGAAGAGGCGGCGTCCACCCCGCAAAACCATGGAGGAAACAGAGTAACCTAGAAGTGAGCAAGGAATCAGAGGTGAAGATGGGGTCAAAAGATGGGGTCAGAGCAGGGGGGTTCCCTAAAGGCACAGGAGGAGGTCCCAAGGAAAGTAGCAGATCGGGGAGAAGCTGCTCTCATACGCCCCACTGTTCCTTCCTTCTCACCCCCTCATCCCCTGCAACCCTCCCCCATTCACCCAAGTAGGCTGCGTGGTTCTGCAGAGCAGGGGGGAACTCATCTTCCAGGGCTGTCCGTGGAGGGAAAAGGCGGTGACCTTCTTCAAGCCATAACACGGAGCCCCCCCAGTCATAGGCCCCCACCATTCCAAAAAGGATCCCATCCTGTTGGGCAGAAACAGATGGGGTCACTTGAAAAGACAAGAGGAAATGAGGAGTAAAAACCCCAGGAGTGAAAAGATCACTAAGACTATGCTGGGGTCCATTGGAAAGTAATGGAAAGGTTAGCATGGACTCTGGTTAAAGGAGGAATCTGGAAGAGCCCTGGGTTGAAGTTGCCTGAGTCCCAGGTTGGGAGGAGTCAGATGTTGAGAGGGGTCACAGAGGGGTCAGAGTCTGTCCGACCTTCAGCCGATGAGTAGAGAAACCAATCTGAGACATTTCCAGCCCAAAAGAGCTTTCGTTTTCTCCACGGGACCCTTGAACATGAAAAAGCATCAAGGCAGTATCAGGGAAGACATTTCCTTTGACTTACTGACCTCACCAAAGAACCGCCCCTACACCCAGAAGTACCCCCCGCCCCCCATTTCTCCAGGGTAGTCGTTACCCTCAAGGCCAAAAATCCTGTCTCCCAGAGCATCCACAATGTCCGTCAGCGCGGCCTCATCTGTGACGTTGAAGAAGAATCTCTCATCTGGGTCACTGGCGATCATCCTGATCTCCTGCAGGAAAGACGTGGGGTCTCGCTGCCTCCGGAGGTAGTGGCCAAGGACCTGGGGGCAGGAGTTCCAGGTGGGCTCAGTTAGCTGACCAGAACACAGCCGACTAAAGTGAAGGAAAGGAGACATGGCTGCTCTTTGGGAAGTGCCTACTGCCCGACGTCTCCAAGCTCCCGGTCCTCAGCGTCACCATCCCCCCTCCACCCTGCCGGGCCCAGAGGTCCGGCTCACCGCAATCCCATAGCGGGTCACTCTTCCAGCCTCGCAGGCCTTCAGCGCTGCGGGAAGCTCCTCCCCATCGTGCGACTCTCCATCCGTGACGACCACCAGCAGCCGGGCAGCCTCTGGCCGGCCCCCACGGGAGGGGCTGAATCCTTCTGTGCTGAGAAGAGAGAGAAAGGAGTGAGGCTCGATCACATGTACGTGCGCGCGCACACACACACACACACCACTGCCAGCAGTTCCCCGACCTCAGGCAGTGTCTGGCATGGAGACTCGCGCACAGTAAGGACTAAAACGTTTAAATGACACAGACTATATAGAGCGGCATATCCTCCATGCAGATAAGTACAAAGCCCATTGTTCACAGATTCATTCAGCAAATATTGCACTGGGGAGAGGACACATACTCAGAGAATGTAAAATCAAGGAGAGTGGTCGGGACAGGGGAGGCTTCCCGGAGATGACTTCCGAACCATGTTTGGCAAGTGGGCTAGGACATGAGCGGTGGAGAATCTGAAGGCCAAGATCAAGGGAGAGTGCAGGGATAGGGAGAGTTCCGGCTACAGAGGTAAATAAATCAGAAGCACGGAAAGACACAGACACAGCCACTTGGAAGGATGTGATGAGAATGTCATATGCGTAGTGACAGTCAGCTTAGCCTTCCCCAGCCACCAGCGTGCACCTAGGAGAGCATGCCAGCCACCTGGGGACCCACACACTGTACTCTAGACCCTCCCCCGACCCTTCTAGGACGTCCTCACTCTGGCCTCCCAGGTTCCCGTCCCAGTGCCTCACCAGGCCATCAGGATCGCTTGGGCAGTCTTTGTTTCTCGTCCCTCGCGTCGACTCAGGTTCCTCGCTGCCCTCACCACTTCTTCCTTGGTTCGGAAATCTCCCAGGGACCACTCATGCACGGGGCTCTCCCCATACTGTATCAGTCCCACCTGAAAGCAAAGTGGGATGCGCGTACTGAGGGACAAGTCGGTATGGGAGGGCAGGGAGAGGGGCGTTTGGATACTCCCAAAGACACTACCTACATTTGCCTCCACTACTCTCCTGCCCCTGCCATCTCTCCCCCTACAAGGCCATCCATATTGCCTTCTCTTACCTGTATCTGTTCTGGGTCAATAAACAGTCTCCCTACCAGTCTTCGTAGGAAAGTCTGAACTTCAAACCAGGGATAGATGCTATTGGAGCCATCCAAGACGATGACAACATCCATGTAGGTGGGACAACCTAGGAGGAGGGGGTGCTGATGAGGAACAGAGGGGTGGAAGGATATTGGGCATGGGGACAACAAGGGAAGAGGTCACAGGAGGGCACATTCCATTCAAACATGTTTTAGGCATTTCTGAACATGCAAGGAAGGTAGTACGCTAGGCCCTGGGTCAATGTAGAATGAGTACAAGAGGAGACGGGCATGTTTACAATTACAAGAAGAAACAGAAGGAGGAGGAGAAGAGGGAGAAGAAGAGGATGAAGAAGAAGAAGGAGAAGGGGAAGTGGAAGGAGGAGGAGGAGGAGGAGGGGGGGGTAGTAAATGCTAGGTAGAAACAGAGCACCACTCAGTGCTGTAGGACAGCAGAGGGTCAGTTCTGCTGGTAGGGAATCAAAGGAGGCAGCAACAGAAGATGTTGGAGGAGAGGAAAATATAAGAAAAGGCATTTGTGTGGAGAACACTTTAAATAAAAGGACAGGAAGGTATAAAAATAGACGACAAAGAGGAGAATGGGGAGGGAAACGCCATGGCCACGGCACAGTGTGTGGAGGGATGTAGTGAGAGTTGAGTTTTTGAAGTTGGTTAGATCAGTTCATGGAGTCTTAATGCCCTGCCAAAGAGTCTGAATCCTAATCTGTTAGGAAACATGGAAACTTTGTAGGCAAATTAGGTAAAAACGAGGAAAGCTAGATAGGTCGCCTGTCCACATCATGCCCTGTTGCCCTGTCTTTTTCCCACCCTGCACCCGGTTCTAGGGACTGAGTCCTCACGCCCTCCTCCTGCTTACGTTGTGCGGTGGGTGCCAGGCTTCCCTGGGGCCGGAATGAAGCATCAACACGAGCGCATATCCCAGAACTGAAGACAGAGGAGCCACAAGCACGAGACCAGAGAGGGGCGCAAGCCTGGGGGGGGGGAGAGCAGGGGAAGTATTACCCCCAGGGCCCGGGAGCATACTCTCAGCACCAGCCTCTAGGACAGGGAGGCACTGAAACCACGCCCTGGGATTCCCCTCCTTGCTTTCTAGGGTTTTAAACTTCTTGACCTTGAGCCCTCCCCACAGACCAATTCCCCTCACCATATTGCTCTTTTCTCTGCCAAAATCCTTCAGAGACCGCCCCTTCTACCCTTTCCTCAGCTCACCATGAATCCCCCACCATTGTCTGTCTCTAGTAGAGACATTCCCAGGTGCATATTCACAGCAGGATGAGATGAATTTCCCAGCGGATAGTCACCTGGTTGGAAGGGGATGGAAGAGAATGAGATCATGGGGTTCTTGAATTCAGGGTGATTTGGAAAGAGGATGAGATCAGGATCGAGTCAGAAACAAGGGAGTATGTAGGATACGGAGGTTAAGGTGAGGTGGCCACTAGCATATCAGCTTAGGGGTTAGGAGTGGAAGAGTGAGGCATCTTCTTACCCAAGTGGCCTTTGGCGCACGGAGCACTGTGGGGACCCCCTACAGGGCAGCGATAAACGTCCCCCCTTCTGTCACCTGAAGGCCCATCCCAGGGGGCACCCACCAGCACCCTGGGAGGAAGACACAAGTGTAAGCACTGGGGGATATGACCTTTGAGACAGGCCAGAGGGAAAATGCATAAGGGTAGCAAGCCACTTCCAAAAGACCAGATTCAGGGCGCCTGGCTGGCTCAGTGGGTTGAAGCCTCTGCCTTCAGCTCGGGTCATGATCTCAGGGTCCTGGGATCGAGGCCCGCATTGGGCTCTCCGCTCAGCGGGAATCCTGCTTCCTCCTCTCTCTCTGCCTACCTGTGATCTCTTTCTCTGTCAAATAAATAAATAAAATCTTTACAAAAAAGATCAGATTCATTTAGATTCTCGTCTGCCTTGCCTCTCCTTTAAGAGCTCTACCACAGTCCCAATCCCGTGGCCCTCTGGTTTCCTCCTCACCATCGACGTCCACCCCCAACATGTTGTAAGACGCTGTATCCGAATTCAGCCTCAGCTGGCCCTGGGAATAGGCGTGGGTGATGCACATCCAGGTTAAAGGGGGCGCACAGACCTGGGGGGCAGGGTCATAAGGATAAGAGGAAGCGGTTAGAGAGGCTAATGAATGCCGAGAGAGGTACAACCAGAGAGGAAGCATAGAATGAGAACATTCTGATCGCAGTCTATCTTCCTGTTTCTTACTCGTGTACTCAGAGCTCCAAGCGAGGATGAGCTCCTTCCTGTGTTTGGGTCCAGATGTCTAACCTGTGGCCCTCTGCCATGTTGGTGCACAGCTGTATTTCCATTCCCACCGTGAAATCTCATTCACAGACATATCTGGAAGGGTCAGGTTCCTCTTTCCCACATCATTCCTCCTACACATCCTCTCCTCAGAAGCTACAAGCGTCAAAGAGGGAGAGGCCCTTCTGGAACCCGAACAACTGTTCCTTCCAGATTCTCCCCGAACACAGGGCCTCAGGGAGGACAAGAGGAGGCTGGTGAGTACCGTCTGGTTTCTCCTCTTCTGTCTCTTCAGGACTCCCAGTGTCATGGTCATTCTCAATCTCTTTCTCTGCTGTCTAGGTCCCTGCAGGATTCCAGCCCTGAAACCCTCACTGGTAATTAACTGGGTGTGGCCACTTGCCTGCCCACACACATGGTGTGGGACACCAGGGGTCCCATCACCCCAAAGTTTCCCACAGCCCGCTTCTTTCCTTACTCATTCACCCTCCCAACTGCCCCCTACTTACCTACCTTTCTTCCTCAACTTTTAGCCCACTCTAAAGACACCCCCTACTCTTGTCCTGGCTGATTCTCGCCCCGCCCCCACCCACCCCAATCCCTTTAAAATCAGAGCTAGAATGGGGGTACCTGGCTAGCTCAGCCAGTAGAGCATGCTATTCTTGACCTCAGGGTCATGAGTTCAAGCCCTATGTTGGGCATAGAATTTACTTAAAAATAAAATAAAATTTAAAAAATGTGAAGAAATCAGAGCTGGTATTTTAAGAAACAAAGATTACAGGGCACTGGTAAGGAAAAATTCCAAGCCTCTGGTCCCTCCCATGGTTCTTCCCTGTCTTGCTCTCTCCTTTCAAGCAACTCCCTTCTCGGGCCACCCCCACCACCCCACCACCAATGGCTACAATCTCTGTCTCAAACCACATTCCTTTTCAGAAAGGTGTTTTCTATGGGAGTCTTTTTGCATCCAGGAAATTGGCAGGGCTGTATGACCAGCGACTCTAGCTCATTGGTTAGATTAACCGAGTTCTCACCGCAGAGTTAGTTATGCCTCAGGCTCCAGAGACCACCAAGGGTGAAGTTGGGAGTAGGATAATAGGAATCAGACTAGCCACGTGGAAGGTCACAGCGTAAGTCTTTGTTGGTCCACTCACTGCTCCAGGACTTAGGATAAAGATTTTAGATAATAGGACACAAATCTGACCCAAGGCCCTGCCAGTCTCAATCCCAAAGCACTCATGTGTGCGGGCATAAGAATGAAAACACACACACACACACACACACACACACACACACACACACACACGACCCGCAGAATCAGTGTTAACTTCTCACCCCAACTCAAAGATTTTAAGCCCAGAGATCCCAATGCTAACCCATACACCTTCCTTCCCCACCAGGATCCAAGAAGTCAACCTCCCTCACCTGTCAGGAACATGACCCGCAAGAGCAGGTGAAGGATGAGGGCGAGTTCCATGCCTGCTTGTTCTCTGTCCGCGTGAGAAGTCCTCTGTGCCTCTGTCCCTCTCCTTTTCTGTTTTCTTTACTTTTCCTCCCATCCTGCCCCCTCCCACTGGCAGCTAAAAATAAAATGGGAGGAGTGATGGTGGAAACTTCGGGGAGCCCCAGACCAAGGAAAGGACTGAGCGATCTTAGCCAATTTCTCTGCCCTGGTGCTGCCCCCTGGAGGAATCATCTCAATATCCAAGGAACACAAGTCTTGACTTCTGCAGTTTCTTTCTTTTTGGCTTTTTTTCTATCCTTTGTTGTTGCTGCCAGGCAGTTAATGCTCTCCTCAGGTTTGGAATCGATGGTAGACGTGGGAGGCAGAGACTTTTTGCTTCATAACCTTATTTATCTCACCCTGGGATATGGAAAATGAAAGCGCAGGTGACAGTGGTATCATTTTTCCTTCCATCGAGGGGCGTCCCAACATGTGAACACACAGTCAGCCCACAAACCACACCTTCCAAGTCTCACTTCATTTAGTTTTGTCTGTGACTCAGCCTAGAAGGCCCTGTGGCATGATAGCCTTTGGAAGGACTAGAAATTATGAACTGGTATGGGGTGTGCATTATAGAAGCAGTATAATGACCTTAATATTAGGCCCTATATTCTTAATTAGACTATAAATTTCTAAAGTTGGGAG
>PITA01013263.1:0-34214 GCA_004023965.1 Spilogale gracilis
GGCATACGAGATGAAGTGACTTGCCCCATCTGCCTGGAGCTCCTGACAGAGCCCCTGAGCATAGACTGTGGCCACAGCTTCTGCCAGGCCTGCATTATGGGGAATAGCACACAATCGGTGATGGGCCAAGAAGGGGAAAGCAGCTGTCCCGTGTGCCAGACCAGCTACCAGCCTGGGGACCTGCGGCCGAATCGGCACCTGGCCAACATAGCCGAGAGGCTCCGAGAGGTGGTGTTGGGCCCCGAGATGCAGCTGAAGGCAATTCTCTGTGCACACCATGGAGAGAAACTCCAGCTCTTCTGTAAGGAGGATGGGAAGCTCATTTGCTGGCTTTGCGAGCGGTCTCAGGAGCACAGTGGTCACCACACGGTCCTTATGGAGGAGGTTGCCCACGAGTACCAGGTAGGATTCCAGAGGGAAGGCAGGGAGGAGCAAGGTCCTTGGCAGGAGATTGTAACTTTTATCCATGGTATAATCTCATTTCTTTGTAGTTTTCCCATTTACCTAGAGGATGGACCTAGAAAATGCCCTCCTGCCCAAGAGTAGAGACTTTATCTCTTCCTTGCTGCTCAGGACCTGCTCTGCATGAGTAGAGGTTGCTGTGGGGGGTCACTAGGGGGCTTGGTGGATTGTGGGGGGGGGAATGTGGCGGTGTTGAGCAGAAAGCCCTACATGGACAGGTTCTTTCCCTGGGAGGGAAAGGAATCAGCCCATGCACACTCCTGTGTATAAAAAAGCCTTAGCTCTTCTCAGTTCTCAGCCCCGGCAGGACAGGCTTCTGAGGTCAGCGTAATCTCTTCCGTTCTGGGCACAGAGGTCAGTTAGTGCTTGACCCCGCCTGCCCTGATGTTTCTTTAAGGAGAAGTTCCAGGAGTCTCTGAGGAAGCTGAGGCTAGAGCAGCAGGAAGCTGAGAGACTAACAGCTGTTATCATAAGAAAGAAGACATCCTGGGAGGTAAGGCGTCCTGGGACAGGGATTGGGCAGGGCATGGGACTCTGGGTCCTATCTCTTTCCTGATTTGGCTGGGAGAGCTTCCCTTTGTCTAACCCTTCACTCCAGCCCTTCCCAACAAGGGCGTGGTGCGGGGCTACCAAAGGGGGAGTTAGAGAATGAACCTAATCAAAAAGGAATTCAGGATTTTATAGTTACATATGAGAGGAATCATGGCCATCGGCGGCCTCAAATTCCTGATTCCAGACCTTGTTCTTCAGTTTGAAGCTCTGAAAGCTCCTGGAAAGACAGGTCACACACCGGCCAATCATTCCGACCTGGGTACTCAAAATTGGAAGGGGAGACGGATGCCGAGGCACAGGAGGCCAGGGAGGCAGCTTGGAACCTAGACTTCACCCAGGAGCCACAGTCTGTGTCTTGAAGGCCTAGATAAGGTAGCCTGGGGCTCATGGTCTGGGAAGAGCTGAAGAGAGAGCAGAAGGAAAGAACAGGTTCTGCAGGACTTCCTTCCCGTCTTTACTCCACCTTTCCCGGTGAGACCTGGCCAGGAGAGCAGCACTGAGCCTGACCCCCCACACTCTCCACCCAAGAACAGAGACCCTCAGCTCAACAGATGAGCAGCCTTTTTCTCTTGCATGTTCTCGAAGAATCAGATGGAACCCGAGAGACACAGGATCCAGACAGAGTTTAATAAGTTGAGAAGCATCCTGGACAAAGAGGAGCATCGACAGTTGAAAAAGCTTGAGGACGAAAGGAGGAAGGGGCTGAGCATCTTAGAAGAGGCTGAGAATGAGCTGGTCGGGCAGAGCCAGTCACTGAGGGAGCTCATCTCCGATCTGGAGCTTCGATGTCAGGGGTCAGCGATGGAACTGCTGCAGGTAACGCTCACGGAGGAGCCCCAGTCTGAGAGTCAAGGCAAAGGGAAACCAGCTTTCCTTCTCTTACATGGGATTCATGACCTGGTGGGGGCAAGAAAAAGATTTATTTGGCCCCATTGTGCCTCTTGCCTGTTGAACTATGCTGAAGTGAATGGGTAAAGCACAGGATGGTTAAAGTACAAATGCTAGGAGACTGTCTCATTTTTATTTATTAAATATAGAGGGTAGCCCAAAAGTTTATTTGATACTGTGGAGAAGATCTGTTACATCCATTGATGTTCTAGAGCAACATTTCTGAATCTCAGAACTATCGATACTTTGAGCTGGAAATTCATTGCCATGACCTTACAGGATGTCTGGAGGCAGGCCTCGCTGGCCTCCATCTACTGGATAGATGTCCGCATCTCCCCCCAGCTGTGACAACCCCGAATCCTCCAGAAATTGCTAGATGTCCCGGAGCGTAGGTGCATAATCCCTCGTCCCCCTGTTGGGATGCACTGGCCTTTTGGCACCTGTTGTCTCTGAGGCTCTTGTGGGATTTGTCTGGTACTTTTTACCGCAGCTGTCACAGGCAGACACACAGCAAGCTCAAGTACTTACAGATTCTCTGTGTCATCACCATTCCTTCTTGGCTTTCATTCGCTTCTCTCAGGCAGAATCATTTCACAGAAGTCTAAACGGTTCTTTTTAAGGTACTAAAAAGACTGGGCCCTGGGGCTGTGTGTGTACACATGTGTGCATGTGTATGTGCCAGGAGGGTGCAAGGTATCAATTTTGGAGAGATTTGATATAGGAGCTTGAACCGAAGTTGAAATCTGAGTAGGTGCTTTCTACATAGAGTGAATGGCGTGACTGATGGTGGAGACAGGATGTATTTTGTAACATTCTGGAACCTTCAAGATATTCCTTACTTTCCGTTTGCCTTCTGTCTTCCCTCTTCTTCTCCCTTTGTTGGTAGAATAATCACTTTTTACTTACTCTTAGGCCCTAGTATTGGGGTCATGGAGTAGCTACCTTCTACCTATGGGAGCTTTCCTCATGCGCTGCTTCTGGTTTCCCATCTTTGTTTCATTCTTCTTGCCCTTTTTCTTTAGCGTGGATATTGAATTACCATAATGCTTCTCCCTGCCCCCATCCTAGCCCCTCCACAGATTCTTCAAGCTGTAAAAATTGCTCCGTAAGTGCAGGGAGAGCATCAGTTTGTATGATTTCACCCAGCTCCCCGCCTAGACCCTCACACCTGTTCACATGACTGCCCAGTGGGTCTTTTAACTTGAGTGCTGTTTCACAGTCGTGTTTTCTAGAGCCTGCCCAGCACAAACACCATCTTCCTCCTCTTCTCCATGTCTGTGTGACTTTGTTGCCCATTAAGATGCAAGTCTGGGGGCGCCTGGGTGGCTCAGTTGGTTAAGCGACTGCCTTCGGCTCACGTCATGATTCCGGAGACCCGGGATCAAGTCCCACATCGGGCTCCCTGCTCGGTGGGAAGCCTGCTTCTCCCTCTCTCACTCCCCCTGCTTGTGTTCCCTCTCTGGCTGTGTTTCTCTCTGTCAAATAAATAAAATCTTTAAAAAAAAAAAAAAAAGATGCAAGTCTGTAGCTTTCAAGTTTCAGTGTGACCCTTGAGAATAAAGCTAATGCAGAAGGAGCCAAGAAGTGGCACCCGGATTGGGCCATTTGAATTTCTCGTCCAGCTATGACTTAAGGCTGATATAGTCCTGGATATTCAGTGCAAATTGACACAACTACCCTCTACTGCTTTCTGTATTCAAGCCAGTTTGAGTTGTGTTTCTGTCAAATGCCACCGAAAAGAGCTCCAAACACAGGGAAAAGAGTTATTCCTGTGTTATGTAGGTCAAGCTGTTGGCCTTTTTTTGGTCACTGTGGTGTGTAGAACAGAAGTCAGGGAGACCAAGGGCGAGGCCATAAGGCGGTTCTGCTCCAGGGGGGCTGGTGGTGGCAGCGATGACAGTGAAGACCAGGTCCCTAAAAGGAGAAGACTGGCTTGGTCTGAGATGGGACATGAGGGTGAATATAAGGTAGTTTTTAGGATCACACTTTGTCTAAATTTAGTGATAAATGGATGCTGGCAACACTAAGGAAGATTGAGGGTAAGAGACCTCATGGTTGCAAGCAAAGTAAGGGTTTTTTTAAACGTCTTGAGTTTGTGGTGTCTGTGGCTCATTTGCTGGCATATATTAGAGACATCTGAGCAGAAGGACAGATTTGGGAGTCATGAACACGTGTGTGTCGAAACTAGGAAATGGTAGCAGAAAGGGTGAGAAGAGGGCACCTGGGTGGCTCAGTTGGTTAAGCGACTGCCTTCAGCTCAGGTCATGATCCCGGAGACCAGGGATCGAGTCCCATGTCAGGCTCCCTGCTCGGCGGGAAGCCTGCTTCTCCCTCTCTCACTCCCCCTGCTTGTGTTCCCTCTCTCCCTGTGTTTCTCTCTGTCAAATAAAAAAAAAAAAAAAAAAAGAAAAGGTGAGAAGAGGTGAAGTTTGAGAAATAACCACCTTTAAGGCTCTTGTATCCTCCGCAACCAGAATGGAAGCATCTCAGTGACAGAAATTCTTACTTACTCATGTGGGATTCTCTAGTGCTAATAGATGATGTACATATGTAATATCACACACACACAGTCATCAAAATAAAGGTACTAATGAATGAATTGAATCATTTCCTGACATTTCTATGTAAGGTCTCAAGGACAGTCTGCTCTGAGTTCATATTTTACTTTGTGGCCTCCATTTTGGGCCCATCTTTATTCCCATCATACCACGGGGTGGTGGGGATGGGATAAGGAACATGGATGAAGCCTATTTCCTGACGTAATGCTTCTCTTTCCTTCCTAGGATGTGAGTGATGTCATGAAAAGGTATGTGTAGGAGAGAACACAGGGTGGTTCCCTTGGGTTGACAAAAGATTCCTGTACCCATAGAGGTATCTTGTGGTCAGTGGAAAAGGAAAGAAGAAAAATCACAAGGCAGGAAAGGTTTTTAGGATTGTGATGTCTTAAGTTACCCATTGTGAAAATTTTGGGGCTCCCCAAAATAAAGGGAACTACCTAGTTTGTGGTAAGAGAATTTAGGGTAATTGGGGGGATGGTCACAAATTGGGGGACAGTAGTGTTCTTAAGAATAAAATTTGAAGTATTGTTAACTTGCCCAGTGTCCCGTGATGTGACCCCTTTGCTACAAAGCTATTCCTGTTTCTGGCCCTGATTCTAGTACTTTTTAGTACTTTATTGGGGAACTTTCCCATCTGTCTTTCCCAAGGTTCAAGAATCAGCACCTGGGTCATTTGCTTTCAATTTCCTTTTCTCTTGGCTTTAGAAAAGTCCTTCCTTGCTACCTATTTTTCCTCAGATGTCCATTTTTCTCAATTCCAGTAAAAACATAGACATGAGGTCTTGAGAAGATTGGTTTTGGCCCTGGACCAAAACATGTTCTCTTCTGTGTCCCATACTCTAGAATCTCATCCATCAAGGTGAATCTGAGGTTGCCCACATACCTGGTACCTTTAACGCTTCTCACAGACATGAAACATGGAGCCTGTTGTCACTTCTGAAGTGTTCGGTCTTGGTTTGGAGGTGAAGATGTCTCCTTTCTCCAACTGGCATGATATTCCCAGAGACAGTGCCTCCTAAAATACTGTTCTGCAGGCCTTTCTCCGTAGGCCTCTGGCACGTCCTAAGGCCTAACCTCACATTCAGGAGGAAGCCCTTTACTGAGTACTCTCAGAGCCCCAGCAAGCAGATTCCTGGTGTTCTTCCTGTCAACACACACATCTCCAGCCCCTTACACTAGACCCTTGAGATGGCACTGACTGTAAGCATTTTGTATCTTTTTTAGAAGTAGCAACAGATTTCTTAGCCACTGTTTTATTTAATTTTATATAATCTTAGGAAATAGAGGGGGGAATTGTATTTTACAAAAACAAGGCAAACTAACTAAAATGAGGCTTTGAAGGGTTAGATCTTACCAAAATTTGCACAGATGGTAAAAAACTAGTTTCTAGTCCAGGTCTTCTGGTCCCAGTGCTGGAGTTCTTTGCAGGATGACACTGATTTTCCTCAGGAAAGAATTCTCAAGTTCTCTCAGGGGCTTGGTTGATGAGGGGGATGGGTGTTGGAGGAACCCAAGGCCAACAGTGTAGGAGATTCACAAAGTCTGTTCTCTCTAGAAGTGAGTTCTGGACCCTAAAGAAGCCAGAAGCTCTCCCTGCTAAGCTGAAGAGTATGTTTCGAGTACCAGATCTGAAAAGGATGCTGCGAGTGTTCAGAGGTGAGGAGATTCAGGGGATAGGTTTTGAATGGGGAATTAGCAATTAGCACAAGCAATAAATAGAATAGAGTATAGAGTTGGTGGGGTGCCTGGGTGGCTCAGTGGGTTAAAGCCTCCGCCTTTGGCTCAGGTCATGATCTTGGGGTCCTGGGATCAAGCCCCACATCGGGCTCTCTGATCAGCAGGGAGCCTGCTTACCTGCCGCCTGCCTAGCTCTCTGCCTACCTGTGATCTATCTCTCATTCAAATAAATACATAAAATCTTAAAAAAAAGAAAAAAGAGTATAGAGTTGGTGTTTGGGAATAGTGGTGCAGAGAGAGAAGGACATACAATGCTGAAGAAGACGCAGTTTGCACTTAGGGGGAGTGAGGTGGCCAGCATGCATCCTTATAGAATTCCCTACTTCACCCCTTGATCAGGCAGACCTGACCTATGTCCATTCTGTACAACGTAATTGACTCTCTCTATCGTTACAGAACTGACGGATGTCCAGAGCTATTGGGGTAAGTAGCAACTATGGCATCTTTGAGCTGACATGTGCTTATCCTTCCTCACATGCTCCCCACCCAGACATACCCACACACACTCTGTTACGAGGTGTTAATACCATCCCTCCATCCCCCACATAGTCCCAATTCCTCCACTTCTGTGTTTCCTCTTCTCAGTGTCTTTAAGACCCTTGTACCTATCCTCATCTGCTGATGTTGTGCCTTTCCCCACAGTGGATGTGACTCTGAATCCACACACGGCTAATTTAAATCTTGTCATGTCTAAAAACCGAAGACAGGTGAGATTTGTGGGTGCCAGGCTGTCTGGGTCTCATCTGGAGGAGCATTACGACTGCGGTATCCTGGGCTCTCAGCACTTCTCCTCTGGGAAACATTACTGGGAGGTGGATGTGGCCAAGAAGACTGACTGGATCCTGGGGGTGTGCAGTAATTCAGGGGAACCTACGTACTGTTTCAACCAGTTTACAAACAATCGAAATGTTTACTCCAGATACCAACCTCAGAATGGATACTGGGTGATTGGGCTACATCATAAACATGAATATAGAGCTTATGAGGAATCTTCCACTTCCCTGCTCCTCTCCATGATGGTGCCCCCTCGCCGTGTTGGGGTTTTCTTAGACTATGAGGCCGGCACTGTCTCCTTTTATAATGTCACGAACCATGGCTTTCCCATCTACACCTTCTCCAAATACTACTTTCCTACCACCCTTTCTCCATATTTTAATCCTTGCAACTGTGTAGTACCAATGACCCTGCGTCGGCCAAGCTCTTGAATATTCCCGCCGTCTGCACCCGTATCTGAGCAGGATTTTTCTCTCTGAGATTCATCTGTACCTCAGTCTCTCCTTTCTGAACTTCCATTTTCTCGCATTCTTATAGTCTTCCCGCCAAACATTTACTCAGTGCCAAAATATACCCGGAGGTGATAGTGAACATCCCTAATTAATGATAGATCTCAGGATGAGTGTGGGATAGCTTTCGGTATGTTACCGTCAAGCATGATATTTGACAGAGTTTTTTTTGTTGTTGATTCGTGGGAGCACATTCAGGAAGTTCTTTTCTATTAATTTGCTATAATTTTTTGTACTGAATGGAAAATTGAATTTCAACAGATAATGTCTAGAATTATTGAGATAATCCTGTGTCATTTTTACTCTGTTATTGGAGTGCATTGATTTGTTTCCATTTTTAAATGCAACACCAATTCCTGAAATAAATCACTGTTCTTCATAATGCAATACTGGATTTGTTTTTGCTAATACGTTGTTAAAGTTTCACTTCTGTCTCCATTTATGAAACAAATTGACCTGTATTGTAACATTATTGTCAGGTTTTATAAAATGCAATGAACAAGCAAAGAAATTACTGTATTTTTGTATAAGTATATATAGGATTGAGTGCTAAAAACCATTGTAAATGTTAATTTTGGTGGATTTAAATTCAAAGAAAGAAATTTTAACTTCTGTTTTCACTACAACCTTCATGGATTTAAAAATTCAAGGGGAGGGCACCTGGGTGGCTCAGTTGGATGAGCGGCTGCCTTCGGCTCAGGTCAATGATCCCGGAGACCCGGGATCGAGTCCCACATCGGGCTCCCTGCTCAGTGAGAAGCCTGCTTCTCCCTCTCTCACTCCCCCTGCTTGTGTTCCCTCTCTCACTGTGTTTCTCTCTGTCAAATAAATAAAATCTTTTTTTTTTAAGATTTTTTTTATTTAATATTTATTTGTCAAATAAATAAAATCTTTTTTTAAGATTTTTTTATTTAATATTTATTTGTCAAATAAATAAAATCTTTTTTTTTAAGATTTTTTTATTTAATATTTATTTGACAGAGAGAAACACAGCCAGAGAGGGAACACAAGCAGGGGGAGCAAGAGAGGGAGAAGCAGGCTTCTCACTGAGCAGGGAGCCCGATGTGGGACTCGATCCCGGGTCTCCGGGATCATTGACCTGAGCCGAAGGCAGCCGCTCATCCAACTGAGCCACCCAGGCGATCTAAATAAAATCTTAAAAAAAAAAAAATTCAAGGGGAAATAATTGAAAATTTAAAACAGATCTCCACAATTAATTAAAGTAGAAAAAGGGCAGAAGAAAATGATCAATCCAATACAGATTTTTTCTCCCAGAATGGGATGAAAATGAACAAAATGCTTTTAGGAAGAGAATGACTCTTTCCAACTTCACTGCCTGTCTTTGTGCTCAAATATGAACGGCTTGTGAATGAGCTGCTATGACTTTGCATATACCTTTGAGCCAGCTGTAAAAGAAATTAGGAGGTGGATGTGAGTGTGGAAACAAATATCAAGGAGTCAAGTAGAGCTCTGTCCAATATGGTAGCCAAGTGAGAACTTCAGATGGGATGAATCGGAACTGAGTCAAATTGTGCTTTATGTATAATTGAGTCAAATTGTGCTTTATGTATAAAATGCACACCTGATTTTGAAGACTTAATTTTAAAAAATAATGTAAAATATCTTAACAGCTCTTCTGTTGTAGATTGCAACGATAATATTTTTGCATATAATGGATTAAATAAATATGTATTAACTTCACTGGTTTCATTTTACTTTTTAGATGTGGAATTAGAGGGGTGCCTGGGTGACTTAGTTGTTAAGCATCTGCCTTCAGCTCAGGTCATGATCCCAGACTCCTGGCATGAAGCCCCTCATCGGGTTCCTTGCTCAGCAGGAAGTCTGCTTCTCCCTCTCTCACTCCCTCTGCTTGTGTTCCCTTTTTGTTTTTCTCTCTCTCAAATAAAAATCTTTTAAAAAATGATGTAAGTAGGGCGCCTGGGTGGCTCAGTTGGTTAGGCGACTGCCTTCGGCTCAGGTCATGATCCTTGAGACCCAGGATCGAGCCCCACATCGGGCTCCCTGCTCAGTGGGAAGCTTGCTTCTCCCTCTCTCAGTCCCCCTGTTTGTGTTCCCTCTCTAGCTGTGTTTCTCTCTGTCAAATAAATAAAGTATTAAAAAAAAAATGATGTAAGTACTAGAAAATTTTAAATTACATATGTGGCTTATATTGTCTTTCTATTGAACAGCTTTTCCTGTAATGCAACTTCTATCTCTACCAGGGCCCTAGTGTAGGGCAGATACTGTTCATCTCTACACAGACCCCTTAGCCCTCTGAGGTATTTTTGTAGAAGAAGGTAGTGGCAGAAAAAAGATCTCAACATATCTAGAAATTTACAAGCTGGAAGATCATAGAAAGGGATCGTGGCCAGAGAAAATGATTCTGCCAAATCTCCTGGTTCCTGACTTTAGCTCTAAGTCTGTTGGATACTTGATATTCCTTAATGGTTTGAGGATGAACTAACATTCCTCCTCAGGGTTCAGCTCTGGTGTTTGTGGGGAGATGAAGTAAAGGTTACAGTAAAAGCCCCGTACTGGTTTGCTCTAGGGCAGAATTCTGTTCAGGAGATGAAATTTGTGGGAGACCAGAGGCCAAATGCACCCTGCATCCTGATTTGCATTCCAGTTGGAGGAACTAGAAAAGGAGATAGGGCAGGCAAACAGTTGCCCACAAAGCTATTGGGGGTCCAAGGATGAGCGATGATAAAAGAGAATCTGCCTGAGTAATTGCTCCCTTCCACTTATTTTCCCAAGTAACAAGTTCTGGGTAAAAACTGTCCTCTACCCAGCTGTCCTCTACCAGTGGAGGTGTTCAGTGAATGACCTTAGACAGTAAGGAAAGACAATACTTGCTGAGATTGTGTAGGTAAGATTTGGAGGAATGAATTTGCAGCCCTGACTCCTGGGAAGTCTGGGCAGAGGCCTATTGGCCTTGACATTTTGGGCATAATGTGGTAGACTAACCTACTATGAAGAGGAAATCCAAAAACGTAATGAATTAAATACTAAAAAAAATTAATTTCTTACAAAAATCAAACATGACTATAATTAGTGTTGCATGTCACTGTTCCATGTGGGTTTCATGCACCAAGCTTGCTTCCATTTGAGTCTGCCATCCCCAAAGAGGATCAAGCATCAAGCCAGCAGAAGCCCAAAAAACCTGGGGAGGCAATTTGCTTCTTAAATTCCTTGCTTAAATATGGGATTCATAATTTCTGCTCATTTTCTATTGTTGAGAATAGCCACGGGGCCACACCTCCCTGCAAAGAAAATTGTAAAACTGTCTAGCCATATGCAATTATGGACAATCAAATTTCAAAGGACTGAAAGTGTAGATTTTTGTGGAGACTTAGTAGTCTGTTACATGGGTTACAAGGAGTGCCTGGAACCTTAGGCAATTCTTCATTTTCCTTCTAGAAGACCTAGGACCTTAGCTTTTTTTTCTGGAACTATGTTTATTCTATCCTGTAACCTGAAATTGTTAAAGAAAGGGGAAGAGATGAGATGTTTTGCTGTCATACACATGGACATGGGCTAAGCAACAATTATTTATTTATTTATTTATTTATTTATTTATTTATTATAAAGATTTTATTTATTTGACAGAGAGAAACACAGCCAGAGAGGGAACACAAGCAGGGGGAGTGAGAGAAGGAGAAGCAGGCTTCCTGCCTGTAAAGCCTGCCGCCCAAGAGGGCAGTCGGCTGGGAGCTTTGGAATGCTGCACCTATCAAGGAAGACTCTGAGAGACCCGTTCCATGCAAAAGCAAAGGGTTTATTCGAGCATGCTCGGACTCACAGCCTGACCCCAAACCAGTCAGCGGCTGAGAGCCCCGAGTTTTTCCAGGGGTGGCCTTATATATTATTACAGTGTCCGTTACAACAAAGCCCGCACCTTGACAGCCAATGAGTTTAAGACACTACAGCCGTGGTCTGCATGCAGGCAGCCAATCGTTTCCCCAACCGCCTTTGCAGGGGAACATATGTCCTAATTTGGGTTAGCAAGGGGTACGTGACGAATTGCATACATACAGTCTTATGGAATTTCTTTTGTTCTCCGCAGGGCTTGAGGGGACTGGGTAACTGCCTGCCAGTTGCTGGGCTCAGATAACAGGACGAGGGTCTGCTCTGACATTCTGGAGGGTGGGGGCCGTTACAGCATCCTTTCACTGCTGAGCAGGGAGCCAGATGCGGGGCTTGATTCCTGGTCTCCGGGATCATGACCTGAGCCGAAGGCAGTCGCCTAACCAACTGAGCCACCCAGGAGCCCCAACAATCATCTTTTTAAATTAAAGTCAATGCTAAGATCAAATAGTAAGTTAAAGGAGACAGAACAAGAGGAATGGAAGTGGTAGAGAGTATATCAGGATTTTTAGGAGGTTGGGGGACAACCAGTTCTGGAATGTATGTTCTGATCTGGTTGGATGGACTCTTAAACAGATTGCAAATGGGTTTTGTCTCTGACCTTTTCACTTCCAGGAAAGACTTCTGCAGAGATTGAAGTACTAATGATTGCTGAGCCGAGGGGGTTGGGCCTATGGACATACACAAAGACATGAAATATTCAAAAGGAACTAGAGGAACAAACATGGATGGATAGAATAATTTACTTAAATAACAGATGTCTGTCGAGTTACTGAATAAAGAAGTTAAAGGGAAAAAAGAGATGTTCAATAATCACAAGGAGTAGAATATCAATAAGTTATTGAAATGTTTACTGAAAGGGGCGCCTGGGTGGCTCAGTGTTTAAGCCTCTGCCTTCAGCTCAGGTCATGATCCCGGAGTCCCAGGATGGAGTGAACCTCGCATCATATTGGTCTGCCTGCTCGGTGGGAAAGCCCGCTTCTCCCTCTCTCACTCCCCCTGCTTGTTTTCCCTCTCTGGCTGTGTTTCTGTCAAAAAAATAAAATCTTAAAAAAAAATGTTTACTGAAAATAAGAGGTCAAACTTCCTCCGCCTTCCCATAAGTTATTGATGTGATAATTCCATATTGTAGAAAGTGGAACCTCTGTTCACCAATAACAGTAAAATGGTTGATGGCGGAGGACAAAGTTACAACATTAGTAAAACTGTTAGAGAAGTAATACCAGGTGAGGTTCTCGAGACGAAAACGTAATGGCCTGAAGTTCTCAGGGCAGCCATTACTCCAGGAATCTCAGAAGTAGAGCCATCTTTTTAATATCTCTCCCTCTGACCCACATACACAGGTTATATATTTATGGCTTTTTAAACCTGCACATTCCTTCCTCTACAATACCATCCCTAAATTAGGTTTGCACATGTGTTATTTCCAATAAATGATTTGTTAGCATTAGTTCACCAAATAGTCTTGTTTCCACTCGAATGGGAATTAATAAATATTCTAAAATTTGTATGGAACCAGAAAAGACCCCAAATAGCCAAGGTAATATTGAAAAAGAAAGCGGAAGCTGGACGCATCACGAATCCAGACTTCAAGCTGTTATTTCAAATCTGTAATCATCAAGACAGCATGGTTCTGGCACAAAAACAGAGACAGATCAATAGAATAAAGGACCCAGAAACAGACCCTCATCTCTGTGGGCAACTAATCTTCAACACAGCAGGAAAGATATCCAGTGGAAAAAAGAAAATCTCTTCAACAAATAATGTTGGGGAAACTGGACAGCCACATACAAAAGAATGAAACTGGACCACTTTCTTACACTGTACTAAAAATAAATTAAAAATGGATGAAAGGCTTACATATAGACAGGAATCCATCAGAATTCTAGAGAAGAATGCATCTTGCTGACAATGGAGAGTGAGTACGCAAACTTTTATTAAGCAAGGATACAGAGTGTTGCCAATGGTCTTTTACAGAAAGCTAACCAGCGAACTTAAATCTTTCTGATTCTCTACTGGCAGCACCATTGATTACGGACTAGTGATAAAACATCTTTAATGGCCTACTTCTTTTTAGGGTCTGGTTATTTTCTGTCGACCACAGTAGACTGTTGTAAATAAGACACCTAGGACAGGGTGGTCTGGAGTGTTCCCTTATCTCTTGTTTTCTTACACCTCCACATTTTTTGGGATTTCTGTAAGCCTGATCATGGACCCCCCTTTCTATCTCTCCCAACCCAGCCCTGCCTTGCCGGAGGACCACTCCAGCTGAACCAGGAGTCCCTGAAGGAAGGACGGTGGCCTGGAGAACAAGAGAGCCCGGAAGATTCCTTTCTAATCACCTGCCAGGCATCTCTGCCTTGCTGGCTCTCAGTGTCTTTACTTATAGGCAACAAGTTACAAAGCATCATAAAGGAAAAAAAAATCTTTCACAGGGAATGATTTTTGCTTACAGAGCGTTTTGATTAATGAAATATAGTGCTTTGGTTAGTAAAACATTATTGCAGGTGTCCATGACTACAAGTTAGGTTAACTCCCTTAACCAGGACATGGTTATTCTTTACATTTGGTGCCTGGACGAGAAAGGGTAGACTAATCATATGGTGTTTTTTAAGCAGGCCTTACAGATAAGAAAGCAATTAAAGGCTTCGATGAGTTATATATCAAGTTGTAGCTACACCATAAATATAATGGCCAGAAGTTAGTCTGTCTGGCATCAAGGAGAAAGATGACTTATTTTGCAAAGGTAAAAGTGCTTGCTTAAGCCTCTTCTCTGACTGGGTAAAGAACTCTTCATTTATGGATCCTTTGTGTGCGTGGCAATGTTCTTAGTACAGTTTTATTACCTTACGCCCGTTATTTAACCATTCAGGAGCCTGACAATCTCCTCCACAGAGCTGCAGGAAATTTAAAGGGAAAGTACAAAAAGTACACTCTTAAGGACTGCAAGGGGTTTCCATTTGGTTTAGACACCCTCAGGCCCTGTTAAGAGTAATGTGCTTTACTTTTAGGATAAAGATCAATCAGTAGAAAGAGGAGATCGCCAGTTCCGCACCATCATCGGCAGGAGCGAGGCTCAGAGTACCCTTTCCTCGCTGTGACCACATCAGGCCTTGTGGGGTTATTTTACAGTGGCAGGAGCTGTGCTTCTATTGCTACCTTCTCCCTGAGACTCATGGAAGTCAGTGAGTTTTCCCATGAGGCAGGAGCTGTGCTTTTACTGCCATCTTCCCCGTGGTGGCTCGGTCAGCTTGCGAGACGGGGCGGCTCCCAACACTGCCTGTCTCTTTCATATATATATATCTTGCCTGTCTCTTTCATATATATATATGAAAGAGACTGGCTGTGTTGGGAGCCGCCCCGTATATACAATGGAACGGGGTAATTGAGTGATGGGCATTAAGGAGGGCACTTGATGTAACGATGAATCACACAATTCTCCCCTGAAATTAATAATACATTATATGTTAACTAACTTAATTTAAATAAAACCAAAAAAATCAATATATCTTTAAAACACTAATCATAAAAAATATATTCCTTCGTAATTTGGAAAAACCTGAACTTAAATACATACCATATTAAGTAAGTTGTTTAAACTTTGGCATTTTAGATAATGATGTTTTAATATTTACATGAGCATATTGACATTTTGTCTTTATTTATGCTACCTTTGTGAGTCAAGGTTACTAGGATGGCTGCCATCAAAAAAACAAAACAAAACAAAACAATAAAATAACTCACAGGAAATTCTAAGTGTTGGAAGAAATGTAAGCCCTGTGCAATGCTGGTATGAATGTAAAATGGTGCAGGTGTTAGGGAAAACAGTATGGTGGTTCTTTAAAACATTGATAATAGATTTACCATATGATTCAGCAAATCCACTCTGGGTATATATTCAGAAGAATTTAAAGCAGGGTCTCAAAGAGCTATTTGTATACCTGTATTCACAGCAGCATTATTCATAATGGGCAAAGGTGGAAGAAAACTAAGTGGTAATCACTGGATGAATGGATAAACATGATGCAGTTGCAGAATTGTAATTTATAAGGAACATATACATCTGGTCACCCAGAGACCCAAAATGTATTCCTCATATGGATTTGGTCTTCATTTGAGATTCCAGGCTCATAGCTCTTTCTAAAACCCTTGGAATTTCCTGTGATAAGGGCAATAAAGGTGTCTTTTGTTATGTTAATAAAAGAGACAATAGGACCCCACCCAGAAGCAGGGGCTGGCTGCCAGGAGGACCAGTTTGTGATTTAAGGGTTGGAAATTTTAAGTTCTCAAAGCGAGAAGGGCTGAGTCAGCCCAGGGCCATGACTTAGTCAATCCTGACTTTGAATGAAGCCTCTATAAAAACCCAGAATGACTGGGTCCTTCGTGCTTCCAGGTTGGTGAACTCGTGGAAATTTGGGCAGAGTGGTACACTTGGAGACCATGCATGCTCCTTACTCAATCTCCATACCTCACTGTATGCATCCTTCCCATCTGGCTGTTGATTGGATACTTAAGCTGGTTAATGTACGTGTTTCTCTCTGTTTTGTGGGCCACCCTGCATATTAAAAGAATCTAAGGAGGAGGCTGTGCGAGTCTGAAGCCCAGGTAATGGCCTGGGGCTTGCACCAGGCATCTGAAATGGGGGCAGGGCAGTCTTCTAGGACTTTGTGGAATCTGATGGTATCTCTGGGAAGGTAGTGTCAGAATTGAATTGAATTCTTGGACACCGTGATGGTTGCCTAGAGTTGCTTGGTGCTGTGTGCAGGATCTACCCCATGTTAGAAATGGGTCTGGGAACACTTAAATGAGTGGCTTATACATATACTAGATTACTGAGCCTTCAAAAGGAAGGAAATTCTGACACTTGCTACAACATGGTTGTCTCAATAATAATAGGGTTCGTGGTCAAAGGAACAAGGCTGATATAAAAGCAAAGGTTAAGCAAAGCTTTATTTCATGCCAAGCACCAGAATTTTTACTGGCTCGCCGACTAGCCAGCGTCACTTCTTTTTGGGGAAAAAAGGACCATGCTGGACTTCTCAGGCCAGCGTTTATATGTATCCCCCCAAATCACAAGCTGACTAGGGTCATGTCCACACTGGAGCTGACCCACTCACATGGCTTGCCTGAGTTAATTTGCACGCCTTTGTTTTCCAGGGGCCATTTATCCATAACACCTAGAGCTGCTTTTTTTTTTTTTTTTAAAGATTTTATTTATTTGACAGAGAGAAACACAGCCAGAGAGGGAACACAAGCAGGGGGAGTGAGAGAGGGAGAAGCAGGCTTCTCGCGGACCCTGATGTGGGACATGACCTGAGCTGAAGGCAGTCGCTTAACCAACTGAACCACCCAGGCGCCCCATAGAGCTGTTTTTATGAGTAAACAGGATGGCAGCTTGGCTTTTAAAACTGGACCTTACATTTAGGACATTATGATAAGTGAAATAAGCCAGTGACAAGGCAAAGAGTGTATGATTCCACTTATATGAGACATTTAGAGTAATCACAGTGATAAAGACAAAGAGTAGAATTATGCTTGCCAGTGGCTGAGGAAGGGGGAAATTGGTATTTTATGAGGATAGAGTTTCAGTTTTGCAAGATGAAAAGTTCTGGAACTTGATTGCACATCAATGTGAACATGCTTAACATTGTAGAATAGTACACTTAAAAATGATCAAAATGGTAATTTTTATGATTATATATGTATACACACACACACACACACACACATATATATATATATATATATATATTTTTTTTTTTTTTTTTTTTTTTTAAGAGAGAGAGAGAGAGCAGGGCATGCAGAGTGAGGAGATGAGTGAGAGAAAAAGAATCCCAAGCAGGCTCCATGCTTAGTGCAGAGCCCAATGTGGGGCTCGATCTCACAACCCCGAGATCACAACCTGAGCTGAAATCAAGAGTTGAACACTTAACTAACTGAGCCACTCAGGAGCCCCTTACATTATATATATTTACTACAATGAAAAATTATTAAAAATGCAAAAATAATCATTATGAAGTGGATAGGTAAAATATGATTCAATCATAAATTGAAATATTTTGCATCCAGAAAATATGTTTGAAATATAATAACTATTATAAGTCTCTTACATATCAAAAGATATAGTTTATTTATGGATATAAAAATGTATAAAAGAGCAAAGAAACACTAAAACATACTAACAACTGCTGTCCTTTTTTATCCATTTCATTATTATTTTAAAGTGAAAATTTCATGATTTTATATGATTTAAAAAGAAAAATATTATAAGCATCTTAATATAATGCCTATCCTGTCAGATGCTCTAATAAATAATGGAGCAATATATATGGAATTCTGAACCTCCTGTCGATTGGATATGTTGGGGAGGAAGAATTTCCTCCACCCTTCAAGGTCCTGGCTGGACTCAATCAAATTGACATGAGACAGACTAACAGAACAAAATCAAACTTAATGCAATAGCATAGATACAGGGAATCCACACAGACACGGGAATCCACACAGACACGGAAATCCCAGACAGTGAGGCAACATGAAGCTTATATGAAGTAAGGAGAGGGGTAAGGGTCTGAGGGTACAAAGAAGAGAAAGACCATTAGCAAGAACGTGCAAGGAGAAGTTTGGCAACCGAGGTCATCCTTTATGTAGATAAGGCTCCTAGGCAAAGATTCCTCTTGCCTTTGTTAATATCTCTCCTAGTACAAGCTGGCAGTTGAAGGGGAGCCACACCTGGAACATTTTACTGACCATCTGCTTACATAACCACCACTCTCTCAATCCATAAGGCCAGTTAGAATGGATGCCTGAAAAATAGCCCATGCTCCAAACAAGCTTGCTCAATGATTAAGCTAATGAATGAAGGAACGTCTGCTAGGAAGCAAATGGTAAAATTTCATGTTAGTTTCTAGCAAAAGAATCTTCCAAATATCAAGTACTGCACACCATTCCCCAGAAATAATACCTCCCCCCCAACTTTCAGTCATTTATTTTTATTTTTTTTATTTTATTTTTTTAAAGATTTTATTTATTTGACAGAGAGAAACACAGCCAGAGAGGGAACACAAGCAAGCGGAGTGAGAGAGGGAGAAGCAGACTTCCCTCCGAGCAGGGAGCCTGATGTGGGACTCGATTCCGGGTCTCCAGGATCATGACCTGAACTGAAGGCAGTCGCTTAACCAACTGAGCCACCCAGGTGCCCCTTTTTCTTTTTCTTTTTTAATTCGTTTTTAATTTTTAAGTGACCTCTAAACTCAATAAAGGGCTCAAACCTACAAGCTCAAGATCAAAAGTTGAAAGATCCACCGACTAAGCCAGCCTGGCCCCCCAATTTCTGTCATTTCTAAGCTTAACTCCCCAAGATGTGAACATTGAGAGGAGCATTGAGATGCACAAGTCCTGACTGCTACCTCTTAAAGTTCTCTTGATTGTCTTCACAAATGAGCAAAATGTATGGTATGAAGTCAGAGAGATTTCAAACTTATTTCATCAATTATTGTTGTGAAATTTGGCAAGTGATTCATATTCCCTGAGTCTCTCTTTAGGTGTGAAATGGAGACAATGAAAATATCCACTTCCTAGATTAGGGGTCTGCTCCCTACATGAAGAGTGTACAAAATGCCGCATGTAATGTGGATACTGCAGTTCCCGGGATCAAACAACAATTAGTAAATATTGGTTTAATTCCTCTGTGACTGTATTACATTCAGATCCATTCTATTCCTAGAATACAACTTACTTTTTAGCATGTGGTTTCTCAATTGCCATTCTAATGAATCTTTAAGACATGAGATGGCTGCCCCCTGTGTAAAGGGTGAGGTCTAAGTACGAAGTTGTGATCGAGGCTCTTCATTGCCTGTGTGCCCCTCCCTGCCCCTCAAGCATTCCCTATGCACCTGTTACCTTAGGCTGGAAATGTTCCATGAACATACTGTGCAGGGATCAGTATAGGCACCTTTTCTTCTGCTGCCTCCCTTCTGATAAATTAGTCAATTTCAAGCATCTTTTATACTCTTCCTAGTCATGCATAATGAGTTTCTCTGTTTATGTATAATTCTCCTTTTGAAAGTGAAATACATACGATAATGTTTCTGACTTTTATCAGTTGAATGTGAGTATAATCGACTGTCACTCACTGAGGCACAGACCATGTCCTTCAACTCTGCATATTTTCTATTTGCATGTTCTAAGATGAAGAGTGTGAGATACGCCAGAGCTCTAATACTCAAATAGAATATTAGAATAATTCCCCTTATGAAGATATTAAAAAGAATATGTATTTTCCGGGTGCCTGAGTGGCTCAGTCGGTTAAGCACCTACCTTCAGCTCAGGTCATGATCTTAGGGTCCTGGGATTGAGCCCCATGTCAGGCTCCCTGGTCAGACAGAGTCTGCTTTTCCTTCTCCCTTTGTCCCTATGCCTACTTGTGCTCACTCACTCTCTCTCTCTCCCAAACCAATAAATAAAATATTTTTTTTTTTAAAGAATATGTATTTTCATCTCTTTGTAAACAGAAAGTAAGATCCTAGGTCATCTGTTCCAGGCATGGCTGCCTTAAACCACACGACTATTAGCCACATGGTCTTCCGCATACTGGGTATCCCTGGGCCAGAGGACCAGCACAAGTGGATTTCCATCCCCTTCATCATTTCCTATGTCATCGCCCTGCTTGAGAACAGGCTGCCCATCTGCATTATCCTCATAAGGCACAGCCTCTAGGAACCCATGCCCCTCTTCCTCTGCATGCTGGCCAGAGCAGACGTTGTCCTCTCCACGTGCACAGTACCCCAGGCCTTGGCCATCTTCTGGTTCCGTGGTGGGGAGATCTCCTTGGATCGCTGCATCACTCAGCTCTTCATCACCCACCTCACCTTCATCTCTGAGTCAGGGATCTTGCTGGTGATGGCCTTTGACCCCTACCTTGCCATACGCTCCCCACTGAGATACACCACTCTTCTCACACGTGCTCTCATTGGGAAGATCGGTGTGACCATCTTCCTGAGAAGTGATGGTACGATTTTCCCTGTAATATTTCTTATGAAAAGATTGACTTTCTGCCAAAATAATATTATTCCACACACCTACTGTGAACACATTGGCTTGTAATGACATTGGTGTGAACATCTGGTATGGATTTTCCATCCTAATGTTAACAGTGGTTTTCTTTTTTTTTCTTTTCTTTTTTTTTAAAGATTTTATTTATTTGACAGAGAGAAACACAGCCAGAGAAGGAACACAAGCAGGGGGAGTGAGAGAGGGAGAAGTAGGCTTCTCGCCCAGCAGGGAGCCTGATGCGGGGCTCGATCCAGGGTCTCCGGGATCATGACCTGAGCCGAAGGCAGTAGCTCAACCAACTGAGCCACTCAGGCGCCCCAATAGTGCTTTTCGATGTGTTAATTTTTGCTTCCTATGTGCTGATTCCCTGTGCTATCTTCTACATCCCTTCTCCAGATGCTCGACACAAAGCTCTCAACATACGTGGCTCGCACATCTGTGTCATTGTCCTCATTATGGGCCTAGAATCTTCACAATCCTTACTGAGTGGTTTGGACGCCACGTTCCTTGCCAGACCCACATCTTGTTGGCTAATGTTTGCATGCTTGCCCCACCTATGCTGAATCCTGTCATTTATGGGATCAAGACCAAGCATATCAGGGCACAGGTGGTTCACATGTTGTTTACAAAGCAGAAATCACTTTGGTTTAAGAACTAAGTTTTCAGAATCCCTAGCCATCTCTGAGGTGGTCTCTGGAAGTGGTGGGTGGGAGGGATCTGCTAAAACACTCGGAGACCACTCACTGAGTTCTGTCTCTGGGGCAAGTTCATCAGGAGGTTGAGGACTTACTCCTTTGTCATCAAAACAACCTGAATCCAGCACCTGGTTAGACTAAGCAAGCCTGCTCTCGCAAAGACTCAGGATGCACTGATTTTCAGAAGTCATATATCCTTAACAACGCTAGCATGATCTTTAGAAATAGATGAAGTATAGGTAGTGTTCTGGCCTGGGATTTTGTTCAGCTGTTACTCAGTGAGCTTCCTTAAGCTGTGAGGCATCTTGTGATGTCTCTAAACAATCATATACTCCTTAATGCCCTACATTTTGGCTAATGACATTAGAATCAATGATTCCTATGTTTTATAGTTACTTCTATTACATTATAATTTATATCCTGTCAACATGCATGTGTGTAATAAGAAAATGTAAGTGAATTTCATTGTATTTGGCAGAACAACCCCTGAGGAGACTGGGGGAATGGAGATGGTCGCTCCTGTAGTTCTGAGGGGTGATGTGTGCTGGGGAGGATGCTGAGGAAGGGGATCCTCCAATCTCAATGTTAGGCCATGTTCTTCAGTGCTCCCCTCCTCAGTGGGGCCTCCAAGGCCTTTAAGGCCCTGACTCCTGCCCTCCTTTACTGCAACACTGCTCATGTCACCTCCAAGCTACCTGAGCATCAGACTCACCAGGCTATTAATGCCTCACTTTTCCCAAACCATGCCATGCTCTCCATGTCCCTGCTCTCTCTTGGGATAACTTCCATCAGCTTGTGGAAGATTCCTATTCCTCCTTTCATACTGACTTCTCATCTTACTTCCTCTGTCACTCTCTCCAACCACAGCTCCTTCCCAGTGTGCCCTTTAGTTGATACTTCCTCTCAGAGGAAGACATTGTGTTGTCCATGTTTTTTAAAAAAATATGTATTTAATTAAAAATCTATGTCCCTTGTAGAAAATATTAGAAATTCTGAAAGAAGACAAACAAAATGGAACTCATAAACCCAAGCAATTTTATTGTTAAAATTTTGTCTCTTATGGTTATATATCTGTATCTATATACTTAACCTATCTTTATCTGCATCTGTATCTCTTGTGTCTGTATTTTTTTCTCCATCTCTATCTATAGCTTGATCTACTCCTTTACCATGAAAATATTATATGATACGCATATAAAATATTGATTGTATTACGTACAATCATATAATCTGCAACTTCTCTGGCAGTACTTGTTGACATTGTTTGTTTCTATGACATATGCATTTATATAATCAATTACTGTGCCTGCACTGTATTTTACTGCACGGTTTTACTATATTTTATTAGACATTATTCTTTTAAGCCCTTTTTGCATGACATTATGACTATATATTTAATTTAAGTAATTTATTAAATTAATTTATAAATTAATTTATAAAATAATCTAAAATTATGTATTATTTATATTGTTTATTATACTATAAAATTTATATTAATTTATAAATTAATTCATAAAATTATATAAAATTATAATTAATTTTGAAAAATTATTTATAAATTAAATTAATTAATTTGATTAATATATTCAATTCTGTTTGCTGCTTAAGTACATAGTCCAGCTATGTTTAGATAAATTATTTGTAAGTATTGTCTTTAAAGATGCAAATACTCAGTGTAAGACAGCTAGAAAACAACAAACGTATAGAGAAAATCCCTAGTCAAGGGAAAACCACTGGTAACATTTTGATATATTGCCTTACATTCATTTTTCTTTGCATATATTTTTTTTAGACATTTTAAATATTGGACATTTGGAGTTTCCTGTTTTTAACTATGCATTTTAGTGTAATTTTCTTTCTTTACATTTTTTTTTAACTTGAGTGTAGCTGTCCCAGTTACATGAAGTTCAGGTGTACGACATAGCGATGGCACAAGCCTAGACACTATGCTGCACTCCCCACAAGGGCTGTGACAAACATTGGGTACATCTATCTTTTTGAATTAGTATTTTCATTTTCTTTGGGGTAAATACCCAGTAGTAGAATTGTTGGGTCATAAGGTAGCTCTATTTTTAATTTTTTGAGGGACCATCATGCTGTTTTGCACAGTGGATGCATCAGTTTGCACTCCCACCAACAGTGAACGAGTGTTTCTTTTTCACCCCATCCTCACCAACATGTTGTTTTTTGTGTTTTTTATTTTAGTCATTCTGTTCAGCTTTTTTCTTACTGTAGCGTTGGAAGTTATGACTTTCATGTTCTTTACATGGTGGAACTAAAACTGCAAGCCTATTGATATTCTTTTCTAATCTTCACTAATTCTCTTTCACTAGAAACTCTTACTCTCTTTGCCCAGCTAAGTGTCCACTTCTCAGTTTGCTTGTCGTATTATGACTGACAGTGACAGAGAAGGTTCTGGAGTGCTGGTACGGTGCCGGGCGCAGCGGCGTCGGTGGGGGGGGTCAGCTGCTGGAGAGCCTCACTCTTTCGGGTCAGGAATGAGGTCAAGCCTGTTCTGTGCCTCCAGCAAGAGAGGTCAAATGGTGTCGCCATACTTTGTAATATCCCCGGGTCTTCTGGCATTTTCACTGCCGATTATCCCTTACCAGCTTCTGAACTGAGACAAACGGAAGTAATGAGCTGCTTGGCCCCGTAGTTTCTGCTCCAGTCCCTTCCTTGTCAGAAAGTTTCAGTCCTCCAGCTCCCGGTGGGTGACTGGTGGCGAGGGAGTGGATATCAAATCAGACACACCCAATCCCTCCGTGTGTAGACACACGCCTTCAGCTCCAGCACTCATCCCTGGGAACTGACGGAAAGCAGCTTGTGTCTATTTCCTTTAGACCCCCGCATACCAGTCAGTTTATTATTACAACGCGGCGCTGGCTCTTGAAATATTGACAGATAACTCTCCAGGGACAATCCGGTCCCTCTCTGAAATTCCCAACCGCCCAGTCAAGATGCGAAAGTGGTTACAGAGGGGGAAAAAAAAAAAGACTTGAAATAGCAACCCCCAACAAAAAGACCTGCAAGCTAAGGATCATGCTCTTTTCTACAGCGCTAGAAATGGCGCCCTCTGCTGACAAGACCACGAAGCCTGCGAGCTGCTTCCAATTTTTCCATTTTCAGGGAGAGACCAGAGAAGGGATCTGAATTCAAAATTAAAAAAATTCCTGTGAGTGCCAAGTGTGGATTCTTACCACCCAGGAATCACTTCCAGGACTTTCTCCTTCCCATCATTTTTGTAAGTGTATGTGGCAGTAACGCCATCTGGTATTTCTGGGGCCTTAGGACGACGCTGGACCATAATTAGAGATGACGCCTCCACCCTGAAAGTTTGGGGGGATTCAGGAGAATCTCAGGGCCTAAGGAGCCTTCAGTGGGCGGGGCTGTTCGTGGACAGTGAGCAAGCAGCAGTAATTAGAGCCACCACAAGAGGGCGATCAAGAAGTTTCTCAACCCTGTTAACCTGAGATCTTTGCCAGAATAGACTGGGATCTGTGCTCCTTTGTGTGAGATTCTAATGATCTTCCCTTTTGTCTGAGGACGGTGCTGGGCAATCTCTTCATCCTGACTCCACCCCGATCTGTTTTGTTTTTGTTAATCTCAGGATCCTCAGCCTTTCCCCCTCTGCAAAGCCTCTTTCAGGCTGTGCACCTCAGGGCAGGTGACTCATCTAGTCTCCAGAGGGTGGGAGGAGGGGAATGCTTTTCTCCTCAGGGTTGCTTTGCCACTGAGACCCTACAGGCAAAGTACTATTTCCTAAGTGCCTTAAGTTATTCTTGAGAGTATTGGAGACTTAAGAACAAAAGTCGTAATTGTCTTCAAGTTGTTTGGTGGTGGGAAGGACACCTCATGGTCCATAAGTAAATGTTAACTTTCTACCAGAAATGCTAGGATGCCAAGTGGTCATTTTTTCTTTCTTTCTTTCTTTCTTTCTTTCTTTCTTTCTTTCTTTCTTTCTTTCTTTCTTTCTTTCTTTCTTTCTTTCTTCCTTCCTTCCTTCCTTCCTTCCTTCCTTCCTTCCTTCCTTCCTTTTCTTTCTTTCTTTTCTTTCTTTCTTGATTTTATTTATTTGACAGAGAAACACAGCCAGAGAGGGAACACAAGCAGGGAGAATGAGAGAGGGAGAAGCAGGCTTCCCACCAAGCAGGAATACCGATGTGGACCTCGATCCGGGGACTCTGGGATCATGACCTGAGCCAGAGGCAGTCGCTTAACCAACTGAGCCACCCAGGCTCCCTGCCACGTGGTCATCTTTAACAAACTCATACAATTTTAGAACATTTATATTTAATGTGGGATATGAGTGCATTCTTATTGTGTTGCAGGAAAGCTAAAGCAAACAGATCATATCTTGCAGGGTGCATCTGTGGCCCCTCACAAGTTCTCAGAGGCCTCAGATTTTCCTCTTCATTGAATGAACATGCCCCTTGGCACTGATGAGTGCAAAAGGTTTGACATGTCTCTTCCACTGACTGCTGGGCTGGAGCTTCATGCACGGAGTCTGGGGTCTGAGAGTCTGTGAGTCTGCTGCGCTGCGCTCGTCTGCCCCACAGCACCGTCCTTCTGAGTCTTTCACCACTGGCATTCACCACTGGCTGGTATCCCAACTGGAGGCAGCTACTGAGGCACACAGTCTTCTGTGAAGCTGGGCCAAGGATTTCAGTTTGGGCAAGCCATCCCAGCCCTCTCCTGTCCCAGACTGCCATCTTCCCTCATACAGGGAAATTCGCTTGTTGAAAGAATATAGTAGCGAATAAAATACACGACACTAAATTCCAGGAGAAAGATTTAGGTGATCATTTTACACAAACAAATAAGGCAAAAGGTAGCACAAACTAATGAAATTGTGAATGGAAGTAGTTCATCACAGATAATTAAAAATAGTCCAAAGAATTACACGATTCTATGCTCATAAGCTTTAGCATTCTACGAAAAGTAGAAGTCCAGTATTCAAAAAACAACCAGAAAAGCCTCACAATGAAATAAAAACTAAAAGACATTGACAGTTATCTTCCATGTGCAGAGGGCTTTGTGTGTACTGATATTTGTAGAGACCCGAGCTTCCAAGTTACTTCTATAAGTGGAGGCTCTGAGAGCAGGGAATCCTGCTGGACCCTGCTGGACCCTGCTGGACCCTGCTGGACCCAGTACCCAGTACGGAGTACCGTGGGGATGGGAAGATGGTGGGGAAGTCAGGGGATCTGCGACAGCCGACACTTACTCCTGCAGTGGTTTGTATGTGGTGATTGGCATCCTCCTCCGGATAACCCCCACGCTCTCTCCCTGCCTGTGTAAATGAGTCTCGATGATGTTGACCCTCGTCCACCTCTTGTGGCCTCTCTTCTGTTTACGGAGAGCCCCAAGTGCAGTCCCATGGAACTATTTGCAAATTCCTGAATACACATGTCATAGAGCAGCATGAGAAGCCCAAGGGAAGACCAAGAGAGATATCGGGGAATTAAGAAAGACAAGAGTCAGAAAGCCAGGATCCGGAGGTCTCCATGGGCTGGTAGCCCAGTGGAGCTCCAACATACATGAGAGACTTTATTTTATAGTTCAGTAACAAGGATGTTTATCAAGCACCTTGAGGTCAGATGACCACAAGTTCCATGCGGCTGCCCGGCTTCAAAACAAAAAAGATTTGTTGGGGACAGTGCGTTATCCGCCTCTCCCGCCAGGCCCTAGCCACCGGAAACTTTGGTGGAGGTACCTGTGGAGGTACCTGTGAATGTGAATGAAAGTCCCTCCGGGCTTTCCCTGCCAAGAATCTGGAGTTATGCTTCTGTCGTGGTCATCAACACCATCTTTACTTCCTGCCCAACTATCAAATGGTCTATTCACAAACTTCCCTTTTAATGGTAAAGGCTGGTTTCTTAGAAAGGCTTGACTCTGCCTGCTATGAATCCCTTTGTTTAACTTTAATCTAACTGCATCCCCCAACTTCCTCACTTTTAAATAATAAAAGACTGGGCCCTTGACAGTCAGGAGAGACAGAGACAGAGCCCCGGAGGTAGAGGAAAAGGCAGAGAGCCTGCATAAGAGAGGCAGAAGCAAAGGATAGACAGAACCAACTGTTTGCCCCTGCCACCTTCCCTTGAGATGATCTGTAACTAAAAAGCTTTAAATAAAGAACCCTGAAGACACAGTTTTCAGGAGATTCCCACACCACTCTTCGAGTCCGGTCTCCTCATTATATCGCTGACTCCGTCGCCACCTTCAGGGAACCCTGACTGACTGTTGCCGGACCGGCTCCCCGCTGAGATTATTGGAACATATTTACAGTGGAACTCAAGGACACTGAGGGCTTGACCCAGAGTGCTTATGTGAGCCAAAGCAAATAGTAAGGGACCTGCTGGGATTGTGGGAGCTAGCCCTTGGCAAATCTCCCTTGACTGCAAGGGCCCTGTCGGCTTGCAGTCAGTTCTCCACATACGCCCAACGTGCTTATCCTTCCTTCCAGGCCATTCTTGTCTCCTGGAAGCATAGCTCAGCTGACAGTGACGTGCCAGAGAAACTCTTGATTCCCTAAGAGAAGTTTCCAAAAATGCCATTCTGTTCTATGTTTAATATATTACATGTTGGTAGATGGTTGTTAAGGAAATAATAAAGAGGGCAAAATCATTACATGGTTGTAAGCCCCCTAAATTCATAGAGAAATCAGGTATAAGAAAAATAGAGGGGGAAAAACCCAAGCAAATAACATTAGTGATGAAAATTGGATGTAACTCACACGGAAGTGATGGACAGTGTTGAGGTAATTTACACGCCCAAACTAATGATTTACACATCTAAACTAACAAATCTGCCTAATGATTTGTTATCTGAATGATGTAAATTACCAATATTGAATTAAGGATAAGCAAGCCTAAATGGGTAATTACTGACTTCTTAAAAGTGGTCAAAGCATATGTCTAAATGTAATAGATACAGATATGTTTATGGGAAAGTTGTTAAAATGTCAGATCAGCTCTTGATTGTCTTTCTGCTTGAGACTTGTCCTTGGGCCCCAAGAGTGAGTCAGGTGATGAGGGAGAGTAGGAAGAGCAATGGTACCTTGGAAAGCAATTCCAGAGGTGGCTTTTTTTAATGTAACATGCTTTCCAGGAGCCTAGGAGACTAGGATTTCCTGGATGAGTACAACACAGAAGATTTGTGCTGGCATTATTCTGCACCCAGAAAGGGTGGTGACTCCTGATAGGGCTATCCCTGTTCCAGATGACTTCTTATCAGGTGTGGTGTCAAGGTTATCTCAATTTCAAAGCAGTCCTTTCTGTCCAAGGCCCCCAAAGGCCAATACACCACTGGAGGCCAGTGGTTCTCAACTTGAGATTTAAATAAGAATCACTTGGAGAGACTACATCGAAATACAAAGCTTCTGCACAGTGAAAAGGAAACAATCAACAAAACTAAAAGACAACCTAGGGAACGGGAGAAGATACTACAAATGATTTATCTGATAAAGGGTACTATCCAAAATCTGTAAAGAACTTATAAAACTCGACACCCAAAAACAGATATCTAACAAAAAATGGGCAGGAGACATGAATAGACATTTCTCCAAAAACCTACAAATGCCCAAAAGACACATGAAAAGATGTTCATCATCACTTACTGTCAAGGAAATGCGAATCACAGCTATAACAAAGTATCACCTCACACCTGTCAGACTGGCTAAAATGAATAAGAAACAACAGATGTTGAGGATATGGAGAAAAAGGAATACCCATGCATTGTTGGTGGGAATGCAAAATGGTACAGCCACTTCGGAAAACAGTAGGGAGTTTCCTCAAAAAGTTAAACATAGAACTACCCAATGATCAAGAAATCTCATTATTCGATATTTATCCAAAGAATACAAAAATGCTGAATCAAAGGGATATATGCGCATCTCTGTTTACAATGACATTATTTACAACAGCCACATTATGAAAGCAGCCCAGGGTCCATCAATTGATGAACAGATAAAGATGAGGTACAAATAATAAAATCTTGCCATTTGCAATGATGTGGATGGAGCTAGAGAGTATTATACTAAGCAGAATAAGTCAGGGAGAGAGACAAATGTCATCTGATTTCACTTGTGTGGAATCTAAGAAGCAAAACAAATAAGCAAAGAAAAACAAAGAGAGAGACAAATCAAGAAACAGAGTCTGGGGCCCCTGGGTGGCTCAGTTGGTTGGGCGACTGCCTTCGGCTCAGGTCATGATCCCCGGAGACCCCAGATCGAGTCCCACATCGCGCTCCCTGCTCGGCAGAAAGCCTGCTTCTCCCTCTCTCACTCCCCCTGCTTGTGTTCGCTCTCTGGCTGTGTTTCTCTCTGTCAAATAAATCAAATCTTTAAAAAAAAAACAAGAGACACTTTGGACACAGAAACAAACTGAAGGACTTGGAGGGAAGGGGGTGGGGGGTGGGAGAGCCTGGTGGTGGGTGCTGGGGGTGGGTGCTTGTTTTGTTTTCTCTCCCTGAATTACCCTACTTCCCATTTACTTTCCTTCTCCTATTGTCTTCTATATTACCCCTTATGCACCGCAAGTAAGTGAAACTATGTGATCTCTACTTGGCTTATTTCACTCAGCATAATCTCTTCCAATCCAGTCCATGTTGCTACAAAAGTTGGATATTCATCCTTTCTGATGGAGGTGTAGTATTCCATTGTATATATGTACCACATCTTCTTTATCCATTCATCTGTTGAGGGGCAGCTTGGCTCTTTCCACAGTTTGGCGATTGTGGCCATTGCTGCAATGAACACTGGGGTACATATGGCCCTTCTTTTCACTACATCTGTATCTTTGGGGTAAATGCCCAGTAGTGCAATTGCAGGGTCATAGGGTAGCTCTATTTTTAATTTTTTAAGGAATCTCCACACTGTTTTCCAAAGTAGCTGCACCAGCTTGCATTCCCACCAACAGTGTAAGAGAGTTCCCCTTTCTCCGCAGCCTCTCCAACACTTGTTTCCTGGCTTGTTAATTTTGGCCATTCTGACTGGTGTAAGGTGGTATCTCAGTGTGGTTTTGATTTGAATTTCCCTGATAGCTAGTGATACTGAACATTTTTTCATGTGTCTGCTAGCCGTTTGTATATCTTCTATGGAGAAGTGCCTCTTCATGTCTTTTGCCCATTTTTTGATGTGTTCATCTTCTTTTTGAATGTTGAGTTTGAGTAGTTCTTTATAGATCTTGGATATCAGCTCTTTGTCTGTAGTGTCATTTGCAAATATATTTTCCCATTCTGTGGGTTGCCTCTTTGTTTTGTTGACTGTTTCCTTTGCTGTACAGAAGCTTTTTATTTTGATGAAATCCCAGAAGTTCATTTTCACTTTTGTCTTCTTTGCCTTTGGAGATGTGTCTTGAAAGAAGTAGCTGTGGCCGATGTCAAAGAGGTCACTGCCTATGTTCTTTTCCAGGATTTTGATGGATTCCTGCCTCACATTGAGGTCTTTCATCCATTTTGAGTTTGCCTTTGTGTGTGGTGTAACAGAATGGTCTAGTTTCATTCTTCTATATGCAGCTGTCCAATTTTCCCAGCACCATTTATTGAAGAGACTGCCTTTTTGTGTTTTGTTCTTAACTACAGAGTACAAAGTGTTGGTTACCAGAGGGGTGGTGGTTGGGGGGATGGGCAAAACAGGTGATGGAGATTATAGAATGAACTTGTGAAAAGCAGTAGGTGATACATGGAAGTATTGAATCATATATCGTCTATTTGACAATAATATTTTACTGCATGTTAACTAAGTAGAATTAAAATAAAAACTTAAAAAGCCAACGTTTTACATCTGTGTGACTACTGCACAAATAAGATTTAGAAAATGATACTCCAAAAAGTTGTCCTGGTCCTTTGTAGCCAACTTGTCCAGCACCCTCCATCCCTCATCTGCCCAACTCCTGCCTATTTCCTAGGAGGTGGTGGTGTGCTCTTTGGGGGGCAAATGGAAGGTGGAACTGGAGGGGATAATTTAATATTGGTAGGCTGAACTGACGGCACGTGCACAACCATAAAGTGGGAGGAGACTTTCGGGACCTTGCTGGCCCAGGAAGCAGTGGTTCAAACAGCCTCTGGACCTCTGCACTGGCACTCAGGTCACTTTGGACTGGATCATTCTTTGTTGTGGGAGATTTCTATGCACTGGAGCGGTTAGCTGTACCCTTGGCCCATACCACTAGATGGCAGTGGCATCTCGCAGGTAGGACAACAAAATCTGCCCTCAGGCTTTGCCAAATGCCCCTGGAACAACCCCTCCCCCCCAAACTGCTGAGTTGAAGCATTTCTTTTTCCGTGGCCCTATGGAACCTCTGCCTATTGGGCCCAGAAACTCCTTCCCCTTTCGTCTTCCTTCCAGCCCCGAGGATTTCACTTTCGCTTTCCCACCAGCCACTCAGGAGAGCGGCTTCAGGTGGACCTATGACCTGTCTGGTGAGGAAATGCTGACCACGCTCTCCCTTGGCTTTTCTTCACTGCTTGAATCAGGAGCCAAGATTCTCCACTGGGGCTTCAAGGTGCGTGGGGAAGTTAATGGAGGCAGACAGGGGGGGACACCAGAAGGAAGGTACCATGCGAACGTAAGTGAGTTTCGTGTGTGGCCCAGACTTGCTCTGAAGGGAAGAAAGGCCAGTTTGTGGACTTTCTGCTCTGAGTGCAGACAGATGGCCACCTCGAATCTGGGGAGGAATGGCCTGCAGAGAAAGGAGCGCCCAAGAGGAGGGGGCGTTGTGTCTTTCCTGGAGGGGCCTGTCTTTCTCTGTGTCCATTCGCATCCCCTTCTTACTCTGTAGTTTGCATTGTCTGCCTCGCGGAGGAGAACTGGAATCCTTGCCCTCTCCCATGCTGTCTCTCTCTCTCTCAAAGAAAGTATCTTCTGTTCTTCCCACGTCTACCTGCTTGAAGAAATGCTGGCAGATGAGGTCCCTATGTTCCAAATGTTTGAAAACCGAAGCAGATTTGGAGCACCAGACAGAATGCAGTTTGGGAGGCATGCCTGGGCGGGCTATCTTGAAGCTGATTCTCTCATTCCTCCCCCTCCTCTGGATCCAACTGAAGGGCTGTCTGTGGCCTTCCCGATGTCTTCTGAGCTGCTGGCCTGTGGGGTGACGTGCCTGGCACCCACCTCTGTGCCCCCCTTTCACCCTGTGTCCTTCGAGTGCCAGTCTCAGGGGTCTCCTGGCATGTCCCTGCACAGGCCCCTGTCCTCTTGCTTGCAGGAGCCCCCTGGGACCTGCGCCCTCTTTCTCCACCATTCCTCCTCTGGAGGCACACCATTGCATGGTTACCTCAGTTTCTTACTATTTTTCTTCGTTCAGAGGTAAGTAACGGGAGCTGATTATTGCTCAGAAGGAGTCCAGAGATCCAGTGGGCTTGCTAAGAAATTTGCTTCATGAGTGACAGTGACGACATCCCATCTTGAGCTCACTTGTGAGCAATATTCACACTGATGGGTTGGTTACCTACCTTCCGACACACGTCTGGTACGCCTACTTTTCCGAAGTCTGTGCTGTCTTTCTGGAGGTCTGAGCTTTGCTCCTGGATGAAGTCCCTTTCTACGCTGCGACTGATTGTCCCCCAGGGTCCAAAACAAAGCCCAACACTAGGATGAAATACATTTATTATAGGAGCTAAAGCTGCTGGTGTTAAAAAGGTGCAACGAATATGCATCCAACATTTGCTCCATGTTGAGTTAGGGAGAGATTGTAAACAGACCAATAACTGATAGGTCTACGGGAAGGTGACAAGAAGGTTTTAAGTCTCAGATGTGGTGATCTGGTAAAGGCCTCGCAACTGTAAGTAGTTTTCCTGAAGGCCTCCTCAGGAGGAGATATTTTAGTAGAATCTTAAGAATATGAGGGATAGAAAGGCTTAAGCACGGGTTTCCTCCGGCCGGGGCAGAGTGGGCAGGGAGGAGCAGGAGGAGGGAGGGGCCTCAGGCGTTTGGGGCGGGAGGAGGAGCAGCGTGTCACGTGGCCCTGACTGGCGGTGGTGATGACCGGCTGGCTCTGGACCGCTCAGGTGTGAGCACCAGGGTGACAGGACTGGTGCCTGCTCTGGGGAGCACTCTAGTCAGCAGTGTGAGAAGAGCCATGGCGGCACACTGAGGAAGGGCAATGATTGTTCCAGGGAGAACCATTTCCCAGAATCCACACAGGAGAACAGGTGGATCCTGCCAGGGGGTGGCCGTGAAGATGGTTGGGATTGATTTGAAGAAAATACTCTAAGCATCTTCTGATGAACTAATAAGACCAGGAGTGGTTTAATAAAATGATCCTGGTGGTGGGTACTGAGGACACCTATTGCATGGAGCACTGGGTGTGGGGCATGGGCAATGAATCTTGGAACACTGAAAAATTTAAAGTAAAAAAAAAAGATCCGATGTTATGAAATGACCTTTTTAAAAAATGGCTTTTTAAAAATCTTACTTTCTAAAAGCATGCTTACCAGAGAGTTGGAGCTCTTGGAGAGAGGGTCAGGAGGTTTTCCTGGGGAGGTGGGGGTGGGGGTGGGGTGGGGGTGCTTCCTGATCACTGCCGGGCTCTTGGGTCACTCTTGGACATTGTGGGGTCCCTGCCCATGTGTGGGGGCTCTGGCTGCTTTGTACCTTCCTCCTTCTGTGGCCAGTGTGGTGGCAGCTACCTTAACATCAACTTCTTGTATCCTCACTGTGAACATATAGGGTTTATAGCCCGAGAGTAGAATGCAGGCCCACTCCCCTGTAGCCTTTAGATATTTCTCAGCATTGGTTGGATATGGAAGAGAATGAAAGATTACAGAGAACCCCATGCCTGTGGTTGGCTTATACCTTCAGTTGTAAGCAGGGGTTACAATATTGTCATGTCGTGTAAAGCCCTGGTCTTGCCCACTCATTAAAGCCTGATCTGACCATAATCACTGCAGCCAGGAGCTAACAGCATATGGCCTCTGGACAGTTTTGTTTTTGTTTTTAAAGATTTTATTTATGATAGAACCTACTTAGCTTTAGAGTGTTAGGACTTGATTAGCCTGAGGGCAGCTGCGGGTTCCATAACGCCCTGGTGGGTTAGGCATCTACAAATCTAAGACCTCCTGGTGATTGATGCCTTTACAAGGCCTGTGTTAACCAAATGGAGGCAAATAGGTCAAGGAACCATCTA
>PITA01013263.1:34314-58414 GCA_004023965.1 Spilogale gracilis
TACTGTGTAACTCTTGCTTGCTGTTTGAAACGTATATAAACCCCTAGACCCTTGCATTCGGGGTCCTTGCTGAAACCCGCTGCGTCGGGCAGATGCTTGGACCTCAGCTAGCTGAAGAATAAACCTCGCTGTGTGATTTGCATTATCCTGAGCGTCCTCGGTTTCTCTTTGGGGAGGCGGTCTACATCGGACTTTAACATTTATTTGACAGAGAGAAACACAGCGAGAGAGGGAACGCAAGCAGGGGGAGTGAGAGAGGGAGAAGCAGGCTTCCCGCCGAGCAGGGAGCCCGATGTGGGACTCGATCCCGGGTCTCCGGAATCATGACCTGAGCCGAAGGCAGTCGCCCAACCACCTGAGCCACCAGGCGCCCCTGGACAGTTTTCAGTATGTGTGCTGTTGGCTAGATCACATTGAGCGGCCCACATTGAGCTTTATTTTTCGCTAGGTTCAGTTCATGGATGATTGGAGAAATAAACACATTTCTAGACCTGAATTTATCTCCATATAGCATTCATTGTGCCCCTGTTTTCTCTTTTTAGAGCAAAGTGAAGATTATAAACCTCATCATAAACCTCAGTTCTTTCTTTGATTATCAGACCTTTTCAAGTGTGTTACTTTTCTAAGGTTTTATAACAATTTATGCCTTAGAACCACAGGAACTTATTTTCCCACAGTTCAGGAGGCCAGAAGTCCAAAGTCAAGGTGTTGGCAGAATTAGTGTCTTCTGCGGGTCCTGAGAGAGAATCTGTTCCATGTTTCTCTCCTAGCTTCTCGTGGTTTCCAGCAGACCCTGGCACTCCTTGCCTTCTTGCCACCTTGCTCCAGTCTCTGCCACATCACCACATGGGCTTCTTCCCTGTATGTGGTGTGTCCTCTCCCCGTCAGGACATGACCATTGGCTGTGGAGCCCGCCTACTCCACTATGACCTTATCTTAACTTGATTACATCTGCAGAGATGTGGGGGACAGAGTTCAATCATTCAAGAGTTTGGGGGAGTATCATGATTTAATTGAAAACATTTAATGTTTTTAAACTTTTAAAACAAGTATCATGATTAGTACCTACTGAGATTTTCCTTTTTTTTTGCCTCACAGTTCCTTGTCCATAATGAGTCTGGGTTCTGAGAATCAGCCGCACATCCATGCTGTCACTCTGTGATATGCCTTCTGACGGACCACCAACAGTAGTTTTAGGTTTGGTTTGCCATTTCCACTCATGTGACTTAGCAGGACAGAAACCAGTCAGGTTCACATAGCTGAACTGGTGACCTTAGCTGGGGTATGGTCCTTAGCATACAGGACCGGGGACACAGCGTAGCAGCTTGGCTGCCTCCCGTGAACTCTCCGTAAGGGTCTGTACGGTAAAGGGGGTACTTTATCCCCTTCACCAGGTCATTTGTAAGAGAACAAGACCACGTGGTATGTATGAAACTGGCATGACTTTGGTAAGTCTTGGGCCAATAGACTTGATTGCCTTGTAAGAGCGAGGAGCATCGCTTTCAGGACCCTACCGGGAAATACTTTATTACACGAGTCACAACCCACTTGTGGAAGTGGAGGTCTCTGCTTACCAAAAATAATAAAAATAAGACAAAGTGGTAGGAGAAGGTGATGTCAGTGTATTTTTTTTTTTAAGATTTTATTTATTTGACAGAGAGAAACACAGCCAGAGAGGGAACACAAGCAGGGGGAGTGAGAGAGGGAGAAGCAGGCTTCCTGCCGAGCAGGGAGCCCGATGTGGGACTCGATGCCAGGTCTCCAGGATCATGACCTGAGCCGAAAGCACTCGCTTAACCGACTGAGCCACCTAGGCGCCCCTGTCAGTGTATTTTTTTATGGGAAGAAAGGACTTAAGCCTGATGAGGACGCTTTGTTCCCATACATCAGACCTAACTCCCAGTCCTGTCCTTTTTATCTCACCGTCTGTCAGCCTCATCCGCTTCTCTCCATTCCCTCCAGCAGCCTGGCCTACAAACTCCCATCACTGATCCCTGCTATTTGGAGAGAGACTGTCTCTTTTACATCGTTAAGGAAATGTCGCATTTTTGGTTCCTCCAGGCACATTAATGCCAAAAGGCTAGCAACTCTCTGCATACCAGCCATACGGGCATTTTTTTTTTATTAAGATTTTATTTATTTATTTGACAGAGAGAAACAGAGCCAGAGAGGGAACACAAACAGGGGGAGTGAGAGAGGGAGAAGCAGGCTCCCCGCCAAGCAGGGAGCCCGATGTGGGACTCGATCCGGGGTCTCCGGGATCATGACCTGAGCCGAAGGCTTAACCAACTGAGACACCCAGGTGCTCCAGGGCATTTTTTTAAAAAAAGATTTTATTTATTTATTTATTTATTTGACAGAGAGATCGCAAGTAGGCAGAAAGGCAGGCAGAGAGAGGAGGAGGAAGCAGGCTCCCCGCTGAGCAGGGAGCCTGATGTGGGCCTCAATCCCAGGACCCTGATATCATAACCTGAGCTGAAGGCAGAGGCTTTAACCGACTGAGCCACCCAGGTGCCCATGAGGAGGTTCTTAATGTTCATTAAAGGTCATGTTCCTATGCTTTCTAGAACTAGGGATATAGCAGTGAATAAAAACAAAGTGCCTGATCTATGTGTGGATTATATTTTTGGCATAGGGTATTTAAGGAAAAGATACCATATATTATGTAATAATGGTATGGTAAGAAAATGATCGCAAATGTGTAGTGAATGATGTATTGCTAATGTACTATAGATAAAGTAATTATTATGTCCTTCTGATGAAATGATATTTAAGGAGACAGTTGGATGAGGTATGAGAGGAAGTCATGCAAATATCAAGGGGTGGATCATTCTAGGTTTACAGAAGAACAAATGCAGAAGCCTGACACATTAGTTTACCCAGGCCACTGAATTTCATTTATTTTTCTTTTTTTATTTCCCCTCTTCTTTTTGGTCATTCAGCATTTTAGTTTTGGCCAATCCTTAATATCTGCACAATTAGAATCCTTTTTATTCTTGCCATTCTTACCTCATCTCTTTTCAATCTTCCCAGCCATCCAGGAACCTTTAGGCAAGAAGAGCTCTAGGAGTAAGGACAAGAAGAAGCCTGGGGAGACATACTATAGCTTTAAAAATCTTGAACATACAAGGTGAGGTGTCCTGTCCCATCTGCCTGGAGCTTTTGACAGAGTCCCTGACTCTAGACTGTGGCCACAGCTTCTGTCAAGTCTGCGTCACTGTGCACACCAAGGAGGCAGAGACCAGCTCAGGAGAGGAAAGCAGCTGTCCTGTGTGTGGTGTCAGATACTCACTTGGAAACCAACGTCCTAATCAGCATCTGGTCAACATAATGGAGAGAATCAGAGAGTTTGAGTTGAACCCAGAGGAGAAGCTGAAGAGAGACCTCTGTGTGCGCCATGAAGAGAAACTCCTGCTCTTCTGTGTGGAGGATAAGAAGGTCATTTGTTGGCTTTGTGAGCGGTCTCAGGAACACCGTGGTCACCACACATTCCTTGTGGAGGAAGTAGTCAAGGAATGTCAGGTAGGGCCCAGGATGGAGGGAGGAAGTTGGTACTTGATGGGAAATCTCACCTTTCTATCCTTCTGTACACACCTTGGTACCATGGTACTGAACCCTGAAGTCTCCTTCCATGTTTGTCTCTTACACTATGCTCAGCTTCCAACTCCTGAAGGACATTTCTGTGTATTCCTTCCACTTACATAAAGGATGAGCCTCGGGTTGCCTGTATGGCTCAGGCAGTTAAGCTTCCAGCTCTTGGTTTCAGCTTGGCTTGTGATCTCACAGTCAAGAGATCCAGCCCCACATGGGGGAGGGGCTCCCTTTCTCTCTTCCTCTGCCCCTTCTCTCACCCCTACACTCCCTCATTCAAATAAATAAATCTTTAAAAAAAAAAAGGTAGGGGGTGAGCCTAGAGTCTAGAGTCTACTCTTGGCTAAGAGTGAGAGATTTTTTTTTTTCTTTCTGTTATGTGGGTAGAGAGCTTAGCTCTCATGGTTCCCCTCAGCAGGATGGTTGCTCTTCAACCATATCCAATCCATTGTGGATTGGATATGGAAAGAGTGTCATTAAGAGCATAGGATTTTTCTCATGACATCAGAGTCAATCCTCTATGAAAAGAGAGAATTAGGCTACTCTTGGTGAGGGATGGTCACACCCAGGAACAAAGGATGTATTCTCCTTAGCTTTTCTCCTGTATCATAGATTATAATCACAATTTCTGTAAAGTGGTCTCTTCAGGGATCAGCCTGATTTCTTCCCCATTTATTCTTTGCTGAGAAAGCTCATAGTGATGATGAGTCTTGATGTGAGTCATCTGCTGTGACTTCTCTTTCACAGGAGAAGCTCCAGGCAGCTCTGGAGAGACTGAGGAAGGAGCAGCAGAAAGCTGAGAAGCTGGGAGCTGACATCAAAGAAGAGAGGACCTCCTGGAAGGTAGTGAGAGCCTCTAAGGGGTTTTTGACTCAGGAATCTTGGCAGGACCTTCAGTCCAGATCACAAGGAAGTCCCTTCCTCTTTGTTGCCTGACCCAGAATGTATCCAGAAGCCATTTAATTAGTTCTGCTCTTTGTCCTGTCTCTGTACATTGAGGGCTTAAGAGTGGGCATGTTACAAGTACACACAGGTATTTAGAATTGAGAATAAGGACGGACTCTTGGTGAGGAAGCATTCTTCCATTTCTCTTTTCCAGTGAGGCTGTGACATGTCCAGTGAAAGACACTGGGCAAAGGACAATTCCCCAAGGTTCCAGCTTGGAAGTGTGGTAGTGCAAGGAGGTGTGAGTGTCCAGTACAGCCGTCTACAACCTAAACCTCACTTAGGTTTTATGTTTCATCCCAGGGTTGGCCTAGAAAAGACAGTCTGAGGCCAGTTTTGGTGGGTTAACTAAAGGGAAAACCGTAGGAAAAAATACCCAGCGTTCTCCAAAATTGCCCCTGTGCCCCATTTACCTCTTAGTTGAACTCAGTGAAAATGCTTCTTTTTCTGGCTCCTAATCTCTTATATAGCAGGTTTCTGGGCAGGTAGATTCTTTTTTTTTTTTTTTTTTTTTTAAGATTTCATTTATTTGACAGAGAGAAACACAGCCAGAGAGGGAACACAAGCAGGGGGAGTGAGAGAGGGAGAAGCAGGCTTCCTGCTGAGCAGGGAGCCCAGTGTGGGACTCGATCCTGGGACTCCAGGACCATGACCTGAGCCGAAGGCAGTCGCTTAACCAACTGAGCCACCCATGTGCCCCGGGCAGGTAGATTCTTTACCTCTTTTGTTTATCCATCCTTGCAGTACCAGATACAGACTGAGAGACAAAGGATATGGACAGAATTCAATCAACTTAGAAGCATCCTGGACAGTGAAGAACAGAGGGAACTTCAGAAATTGGAAGAAGAGGAGAAGAGGATACTGGATAGCTTGGCTGAGGCTGAGGCAGAGCTGGCTCAGCAGAACCAGTTGGTGAAAGAGCTCATCTCAGATCTGGAGCATCGTTGTAAATGGTCGACAGTGGACCTGCTACAGGTAAGAGGAAGCCACAATCTCGAATTCTTAAAACAGAGTCTAAGTTACCTTCTTTTCTGTGTCTTTGGACTCTGGTCTTGGTGTTGACACTAAAAGATTCCTTTGGCTTTGTGGAGCCCTTGCCATCCATTCACAATATCATGGACCACTGAATATAAGCATTCCAGGGAGTGTCCTACTTTATTATTTAATGAAGTAAGGGAATACATTTAACCGTGGAGAGGAGACCCATGGTATCCAGTGATATTCTCTAGACTTCTGTTATCTGTGATCCAGTGTTGGACAATTCATCTTAGCCACAGGCGAATTTTATTCATCTTAGCCACAGGCGAATACTTGCATTTTCAGGTATAAGAAATGTATTCCTTTTTTTCTTAAATTAACAAAAGTCTATGTTTATTATTACAAACTTCTCTTGTTAGATTTTTTAAAAAAGACATAAAGAGATAGAACATTGAGTCTTTTCTTAGGAGGATGGGCAAATATATGGATAGGCGATATTATACTTGCATGGTGAAAGTCTGTGTGCAAGTGTGTATATGAGTGTGTGTGTGTGTGTGTGTGTGTGCCAGAGGTTTGCTGGTGTCCAGAAAGCATGCTGGTGCAAATCTGTAGACACTTGAGGGAACAAATTAATGTTAAAATTCAAACTTTTTTTTTTTTTTTAAGCCTTAATACTGTGACTATGATCTTGAGCTATGGTAAGAAATTCCAGACTCCCTGTCTATCTTCTTCCTCTTCTTTTCTGAATTTCCAAACACTTAAACCTTGCATACTTAGACCCATTATAGTAACTAGCTTTTGCATTTTTTTAAACCAGGATCTCTAAGCGATTATAACACCAAACACATTTTAATAAAAACTACAATAGGTCTTTTCAACAACAAATTGGGCTGGGAAAAAAATATCCACATGCCAAAAAATGAAGATAGATGCCGACTTGACACCATATGCAAAAATTAACTCACAATTTCTGTGTTTCTAGGAATTTGTCCATTTCATGTGGATTATCTAATTTGTTGGCATACAATTGTTCATAGTCTTTATAGTCCTGATAATGTTTGTAAAAGTCAGCAGTAATGTCATTCCTGGTTTTAAGATTTTTTTGAAATTTATTTTTGAGAGAGAGAGAGAGAAAGAGAGAGCGTGCACAAGCAGGAGGAGGGACAAAAGGAGAAGCAGACTCCCCATTGAGCAATGAGCCTGAGGTAGGACTCAATCCCAGGACCTTGGGATCATGACCTGAGCCAAAGGCAGATACTTAACCAAGTGAGGCACCCAGGTGCCCTCATTCCTGATTTTAATAATTTGTCTTATCTGTTTTTTTCATGGTATGTCTGCATAAAAATTTGTCATTTTTTTTTTAAGATTTTATTTATTTGACAGAGAGAAACACAGTGAGAGAGGGAACACAAGCAGGGGGAGTGAGAGAGGGAGAAGCAGGCTTCCCGTGGAGCAGGGGGCCCGATGTGGGACTCGATCCCGGGTCTCCGGATCATGACCTGAGCTGAAGGCAGTTGCCCAACCAATTGAGCCACCCAGGCCCCAAAACTTGTCAATTTTTTTGATATTTTCAAATAGTTCACTTTTGATCTCTCTGATTTTCGCTAGTATTTTTTTCTCTTTCTTTCGCTAATCCTGCTCTAGTCTTTATATACTCTTTGACCCATGTTTTCTCTCTTCTTCCTAGGACATGAGTGGAATCATGAAATGGTACGTGTGGGTGACCAGGAGTGGTGCTTTTGTGCTATGAAGAAAGGTTTGTAGCCATAAGAGTGTTCTGATGATCAACCAGAATGAAAAATATTCCAAATCAGAGAAATTTGGATATAGTATTACTTTAAATTGCTGGTCATTGACAAGGATTTAAGTGTTCCCTATCTATGGAGAATAGATCAGAATCTATGGTAGTGAATTCAGTGGTTGGAGTTCACAGAATTAGAGACTAAGGGATCAGGGATTTCACTATCAGACTGTGACTTTGCTTTGTCCTTGCTCCCATTCCTGTATTCCACAGGTTCCTATCCCATCACACGGAGGGCTTCATCAAGCCCCCAAATAGGGATGAGGGCGTTCTGCAGGGTTCTGTTTAGATTTCCAAAAACAAACCTGAGCCTCAGGGTTAGTGACATGGACCTTGGTGCCATAACTAATCTCTTGCTAATCACATGTGTTAGAAACTTAAATGGGAAAGTGTAGTTCTTGTGGCTTAAGTTGCCAACCCACCTGACAATTACATTCCTTACAAACACATGAAATTCTAGCCATTTGTAGTTCAGTAGTCATAACTTCTCCTTTGCCAAGTGGTGGTGTTGTTTGAAAAGATTTTATTTATTTATCTGACAGAGAGAAACATAGCTAGAGAGGGAACACAAGCAGGGGGAGTGAGAGAGGGAGAAGGGCTCGATTCTGGGGGCAGGGCTCGATTCCGGGGGCAGGGCTCGATTCCGGGGGCAGGGCTTGATTCTGGGGCAGGGCTCAATTCGATTCCGGGGGCAGGGCTCGATTCCGGGGGCAGGGCTCGATTCCGGGGCTGGGACCATGACCTGAGCCAAAGGCTAATGCTCAACGATTGAACCACCCAGGTGCCCATGCCAAGTGTTTTTAACTTTTTTCCAGAGTACCTGAAATCTCAAATGTTATTTGTGGGTCTCACCACTGGGGTTGAGGCTTTGGACTAGGGCATAAGCTCAAAGGCTTTCAAAAAGAAATGCGTGGATCTCACATTGTAGCTAGGATCTGTAGCCTCAGATACCTAACCACTACTGATCTATCTGCCTAGGAAGACACATCTATGGCCTCCATGAAAGACTCACTGTGATGACTTTCCCACATACTGCATACCTTTTTTAGGGGTATGAAGGGCTTTTTCTACATGTTATTTTATTGAATTTTCTGTTATGTCCATGAGGTAGGAAGAAAAAGGTTAATTATTACATTTTTCAAAGAAGAAACTGTTCCTTGGAGGTGAAGACCTTACCAAGATTACACAGATAGGAAACGAGAAGGTAGACATGACTACATTTCTTCTGGCTTCAGCATCAGGACTCTCCCTTCTCCCCAGCTCAGGCCTCTCAGGGAGGTTCAGGTGCATCAGTGGCATGGAAGGAGAGAGAAAGGCAGTTATATTGGAAGGATACAGGGTAAGAGATGTAGGGTCAACCTTTTTTGTCATGTTTAGGAGTGAGATCTGGACGCTGAAGAAGCCAAAAACAGTTCCCAAAAGATTGATGAGAGTCTTCCATGCTCCAGATCTGAGCGCGGTGCTGCACATGTGTAGAGGTGAGGCGAGCAGACCCAGGACAGGAGGGTGGATATGGGCCTCCTGTGGCGTCAGCAACTAAACCAGGGAGCTGGTGTAGTTTCAAAGAGAGGATAGAAAGGAGGAGGGTTTTCAGAGAAGGAGAGATAGTGCTGAGAGAGATATGGTTATATCTAAGGGGCAATGGTGAGATGCCAAGTTCATTATCTCATTGACCAGTTCATAGCCTTATAGGGCTTCTCTCTGCTGGCCCTACTCCAGAGAAGAGATAGATATTGGTGCTTAATCACTTGCTTCCAATCAACATCATCGAATCTCTTATCATTTCAGAGCTAACACATGTCCAGTCCTACTGGGGTAAGAATCCCTGTGTTCTAATGTCCTTTCAGAAACTTGATTTCAGTGTGATCATGATCTTAGCTCCATGTGTTTATATATATTATATATTTCTCTATATATTTTAGTGTGTGTGTGTATATATATATATATATATATATATATATATATATATATATATATGGAATACATTTCTCCAGTGTTTCACCCCTCCCCAGTCCATTAATACAAACTATACCTAATCAGTTTCCATGTTCCCTCTTCACAATGTCACCAGATAAACCTGCTCCATATTTATCAACTGATCTGACCCTTTTTTTTCCCCCCTTGCAGTGGACATCACACTGAATCCAGTCAACTTAAATTTAAACCTTGTCCTTTCAGAAGATCGGAGACAAGTAATGTCTGTGCCAATTTGGCCTGTTAAGTATACGAATTATGGTATCTTGGGCTCCCAATATTTCTCCTCAGGGAAACACTACTGGGAAATAGATGTGTCCAAGAAGTCTGCCTGGATTCTGGGGGTATACTGTAGAACACGCTTCCATACTATGAAGTTTGGTGTTAGACAAGGCACAAATCATCAAAATGTTTACTCCAGATACAGACCTCAATGTGGCTACTGGGTTATTGGGTTACAGAATAAATTTGAGTATAAGGCCTTTGAGGAGTCTTCTACATCTCATCCCATGGTCTTGACTATTTCCATGGCTGTTGCTCCCCATCGTGTTGGGGTTTTCCTAGACTATGACGCAGGCATTGTCTCATTTTTCAATGTCACAAACCATGGGTCACTCATCTATAGATTTTCTAAATGTTGCTTTTCTCAGATTGCTTATCCATACTTCAATCCTTGGAACTGTCCAGGCCCCATAATCCTGTGCCCACCACACACCTGAACCTTCTTAGCCCCTACCCACTTCTGTGTAGAGACTCTTTTGCTGGGGCTCATCTACACCTAGTTTACTTGCAGCCTTCTGAAAACCTCTTCCTTCCTTTTTCCTTTTAGTATAGAATGGCTTTGTGCAATGCTTTTCTGCAAGTATTAAAATGAGCATGCAACTTTTACCCTTTTGTTTCTCATTTAATTCAACTGCCTTTGTAGTTTTCTTATCATTGTAATTTAGTAGTTACTGTGGTTTAAGCCTATTTGTTAGTACCTTGAATTCTTTTTTCCCACAGATTATTGAGGTTCTGTTCTTATTTTCATATTGGGTAATTTCCATTAATCTACTTTTAAGTTCGCTTAGTCTTTCTTCTGTGATCCTGAATTTCTCTTAAGCGAGTCCTAAATTATTTTTGTTTTTGAGTGATTGCAGGTTTTAGTTTTAGCATTTCAACTAACAAAAATATTTTTATTTTGTTTTTTGACATTTCCAATTTGCTCATTATTATAAGCATATTTTTTTCATAGCCTCTACCCTAGATACAGTAGCTGCTCTGAAGTGCTTATCTTGTTGTAGGTCCTTGTTGTATGACATCTGCATTATTTTGGAGTTGATCTCCATTGATTGCCTTTGCTCTTGAGTATGGTCCATGTTAGTTTCTTTGTATGTTAAACAATTTTAACATGTATCTAAAATTCCCCCAGGAGAATTGTGAATGAGATGTAAAGACTCTGGATTCTGCTTATCTTTCTGAAAAATATTTTTTTTTAGCATTTGGTTGAAATCAGATTCAAAACTCTCTTCTGCATTTTGTAGAAGTTGAAATCTCTGGTCAGTTCCTTTAGCTCTATTTGGGCTGCTTGGTATTGCCCTCAAACACATGTAGTTCGAAGAGTTGCTCAGTGTGTATGTACAATTTGAGATTTCCTCCCCTGGATCTCTCTTTTACAGACATTCTCCTACCATTTTCCAACTGTTGTGGTAGTCTCAAATCATCTGTCATGCTCTTCAAGCTAATAAGTCTGTATGCTGCTGAGTTTTAACCATTCCACTCCCTAACAGTTGAGGTTTGCTTTTAATAAAAAGCCATAAAACCCAAAAACTCCTCCAGTAGTATCCCTTCTTCCAACTGTCTATTCTCTAGATTCTAAGTGTTTCATCCGTCTCCAGTGCCTTTATATTTTGTTTTGCTTCGTTTTTACAATTGTTCAAGGTTTATAGTGTTGATCTATAGGTTATGGGTATGTTTTGTTAGAATAAATACCTCCATTTATGGAAACAAAACCTCAGTTTTGCTTGCTCTGGATATTCTAAGCTATAAGTTCAACCACTGAATTTTAGTGGTTTTTTGTTTTTTGTTTTTTGTTTTTTGTTTTGCTTTCTTGTTGTATAAACTGCCAGATTCTATTCAAAGTGCTTATACCATTTTGCATTCCCACAGATTCAAAAACAATGATGGTTTGATTTGGGTGGTCAATGCAGAGATACTAAGAATACATTATGTTTTGGTATACTTGGTTGAAACTGGAGGGGATTGGAGAGCTCAGAGTCAGACTGTATGATGATCACACCATAGTGGTATTGACTAGTGTTCAGAAGGAAAGAATTTCCTTAGCCAAAGACCTCTTCTCTGTCTGGTACTTCTTCCTTTCCCAATCCTTCCACAGATCTAAAATCCATTGTTTTACTTCTCTTCCTCTGAATCACTTAACTGACCCCACATCCTTGGTTAATATCTTGGGACTCTTATGAAGCATTAGATTTGCAGCTGAGAGAAATCAGTGGGGAAATCAGGTCTCGTCAAGATACCTGAATACTTGAGCAAGCAGAATACTTGAATTTATACTTCCTTCACCATACACATTTTTATTTTCACCAGAGCCAAATGTGTTGGTATGTTCCATATTCCAGCTCACTATATTCTGAGTTATAGGGAAAAATAAATCTTTCTTAGGGCTCCGTATTTCCCCTCCAGTCATTACATCTCTTACTTGGAAAAGAATCTAATGAAATATCTCCCCCTTTGACCCATGGATTTTTAACACTTCCCCATTTGAGACAACCTTAAGGTAAAACAAGAGATAACATAGAGTGTGTTGATGGAGACAGATTAAACATCAATCCAAGTAAACCTTAGGAAGAAAACAAGAGATATAAAAAGGTGATTAGTATTTGTCAAAAAGTGGAAACAACCCAAGAGTCCATCAGTGAAGTAATGGATAAAGATGTGGGGTACACACATACACAGTGGACTACTACTCAGACATAAAAAGAGTGAAATCTTGCCATTCGACAATGCAGATGGACCTTGAGGGTATTATGCTAAGTGAAATAAGTCAGAGAAAGACAAATACCATTTGATTTCACCTATATGTGTAATCTAAAAAAAAAACAAAACAAGCAAACAGCACAAAACTTATTGATACAGAGGTCAGATTGGTTATTGCTAGGGGTGGGCAAAACAGGTGAAGGGGATCAAGAAGTAAAGCCTTCTAGTTATAAAGTAAGTCATGGAGACATAATGTATAGCCTGGTGACTATAGCAAATAGTATTGTGTTGCAAATTTGGAAGTTGCTACAAAAGTAAATCTTGAATGTTCTCATCACAGGAAAAAGGTTTTTTTCATGACTTTCCTATGGTGATAGATAGATGATACAGATGATAGATGATAGATAGATTGATCGATTGATAGATAATTTACTGTGGTAAACATTTCACAATGTATATAAATACTGAATCATGTTGTACATCTAAACTAATACATGTTAATTTTACTTCAATAAAAATTATCAAAAGGGAATCATATGTATGTTATTGATACCAGAAGAATAACTGAATTTTTTAAAGGATTTTATTTATTTATTTGACTGACAGAGAAAGAGAGCACGAGCACAGGCATGGGGAATGGGAGAGGGAGAACCAGGCTCCCTGCTAAGCAGAGAGCCCAATGCAAGACTCAATCCCAGGACCCTGGGATCATGACCTGAGTAAAAGGCAGATGCTTAACTGACTGAGCCACCCAGGTGTCTCAAGAATAACTGAATAATATGATGTGACAGCAACTGTGTTCATAGCAAGGATGGTAGGAGTATGATTTATCATCAAGATGTTCCATTCAATTAAAAATATTTTTATAGTTCTATATCCACATATCTATCAGGTCTTATATGCAATAACTTTTAATAGATTTGAGACAATAAGCAACAGAATAGAGAAAGTCCTTCCCTGACTTCATGAAAGTTAGAGGTAGGGGTGCAGTGTGAGTTGGGGGTGATTACCACTGACAAGATCAGTAATAACACTAGGTTTCCCATGCATTTCTCTTTTTTGCCTTCCACTCATGCATTTTTATTTCCAATTCAAGGAATATGACTGAGGCCTCACCTCTAGGAGTGACTCTAGTTTTAGCAATGGCTTCCAGAAAAATTCTAGCAAGGGAAGCCCTAGACAAGGAGTCTATGGAGTGTCTGTGGGCGATAGCCCAGGCTTCTGCATCGGTTCCACACTGAGAGCAGCAGAGAAGAGAACTAGGCCTGGCTCTGCTCAGGGATGAAAAAGATACTTTGAGGAAGACAGTAGGGGAAAGTCAGAAAGTCCCTTGAAGCTTAACAGTTTAATGCCTCAGTATAATGTAGGATTTCTGTATGATTCTCCATAGAAATTCCTAGCACCCTGTCCTCCCTGGGTTTGGGAGCCTTAATGCGATGATGGTTGCTCTGCTCTGCAGTTTCTTTGGTGTTTTTTAGTCTTAGAAGATTTCCAAGTTCAAACTCAGGAATCTACAGCAGTTCACCAAAAGAAAAAAAAATCGTAGGAAAAATTTCCATAAGGGACATCTTGAAAACTTTTAATAATACAAAATCAGGGGTGCCTGGAGCTGCTCAGCAGGTTGGGCATCCTACTCTTGATTTTAGCTCAGTTCTTGATCTCAGGGTTCAAGCAACAACAACAAGAACAGAATGAGATACTTGCTTGTTGTTAATAATATGAAGATACATCACAAGAGGTGGCATGATAACAAGATCCTAAGGACCCATGAGAAAAGGAAGTTAAAGCAGGGGAACTTCTTTATTTAACTACCTCTCTTCCTGTGAAAGACAGTTGCATTCCAGATTGACTTAATCAGATGGCAGATCCCACTCAAACCTCTTTTTTTTTTTTGGTAAACCTTGATTCCCTCTTATCTGACTAAATTTTATGGGATCATAGTTGACTTTTTAAACACTATCACCTGTACAGCATCGTCCTTGTGCCCTTACCTCTCCTACGTCACTGTTTGGCATGCATCCTTTGAAACTGGACAAAGAACTTCAGAATTGCTAGGGTTCTCCAGAGAAACAGAACCCACACAAAGGGAATTTATTATAAGGAACTGGCTCACGTGATTGTGGGGGCTGAGAAGCCCCAGGATCCGGCATCTGTAAGTGGAGACCCAGGAAAGCTAGTGGTGGTCTCCGGTCCAAGAATAAAGGCTGCAGAACCAGGGTAGGTGTTGGTGTGAATTCCACTCAAAGGACACGAGAGGACCTCCCTCCCACTTTAAGCAGGCAGGTAGGAAACAAAAGGGATGAATTTCTTTTTCCTTCCAGGTCCTCTACAAATCAGATGATGCTTGATAGCTCCGGGGAGGACAGCCTACTGAGTCCACAGACTCAAATGCTAACCTCATCTAGAAACGTGCATCTCACAGACCCTGAAATGTTTAATGTGGGCCCCTCGTGGCCACTCAAGTTGGCACACAAAATTGACCCTCACAGTGATTTTCCTGCTTCATTTTTATTATACTAAGATTATAGAGATTATATGTTAAATAATATTAGATGGCATTGCCCAGCAAATGACACTGCCCATGATTTCACCTTCCAGCATCTTTAGCAGAAGTGTCATTTGGCCATACTGAACCCAAATTCTGAAGGTCAGCTTCACTGTGCTGCCACTCTGTGATAGCCACTGACTATCGCACTGAGGGAATTTCAGGTTGGCATAGTCCTTCCCTCTCACAAGCCTAATAGGGCGCACCCTGGCCCGATTCACTCACCTTAGCGGGTGCATACAGAACAGCAGAGAGCAAGTCCTTAGGGCTGCCTTCAGGGTGGGTCCCTCATGGTGAAGGAGGAATTTTACTCCCTCCACATACCTGCTCAGTTGTAGGGAAAAAAAGCTAGGTGCATTTGTGTGAAATTACATTGTTCAGATGAGCCTAGGTCTCCAAAAGACTGATTACCTTGAAAAGACAGGAGAGTGGTGCATAGGAGTGAGACAGGCAGGAATGAGTACAACCACTGGCTCATCCGGCCAGTCCTGGGCACAAAGCCTTGTCACTTCCTATAGGTCCCATGCACAGGTCTCCCATTGGTCTGCAGCCTCTCTCCTTTCCTGCCCATCTGGGAGAATTTAACTTTCATTTTCACTTAGCATCTCCGGAGCTTGGTGGAGATCAGCCCCTGGTTTGCTGAGAGAATCCTGACCACGCTCTCCCTGGCCTAACTCCCCTCTTCTCCAAGGAGGTAGGACTTCTCACCTGGTGTCTGACAGTGTGTGGAGTGGTATGTGGAGGGCAGAGGTGGGGAGAGATGAATTTTGGAGTGAGTTTAACGCCTGTTTGGGTAGCTGTAGTGAAGGGCGGAGGGGGGATAATGCTCAGCTTGTGAGCTTCCTGCTAAGAATGTGTGTTGCGGGGGGAGGTGCTGAGGAGGGTGGGAGGAAGGGCAGTCCTCAAAGAAGGTAAGTTTGAGGGCTTGAAAGACTTTGTTCTTTCATGGAGGGACCATTATTTCTACAGGTTGAATGTACCCTGGAGATTCTCCTTCCCATTCCATAATTTTGAGTTGCACCTTGCTGAGGACAAGCCAGAATCCTCTGTCCTTCAGAGGTGGAAAGTTCCTTCTCTCTACAACTAGAGCAAAGGCAGAGGGATCTTCAAATCCCAACATTTTAATGCCCATCCAGCAACAATGTAGCATTTCTGCATGACTCCAGATAGATTCTCATCACCGTGATCTGTCTGTGCTTAGACGCTTGATGGGGAAATGGCAGGCAAGCTGGAATCACTAACTTTACTGTCTTCTCCCAGGGCCATATCTGTCACCCAGAAACATAGGTCACCTGAGAGAGCAGAGACAAGGGGATAACTTTTCAAATGTGGTATTTTTTTTTTTAGACATGGTATCTTTTCTAAACTTAATTTAATAACTTATGTTCAGTTAGCCACTGTGTAATGCATCCTAGTTTTTGATTTAGTGTTCAGTGATTCATTAGTTGCCTGTAACACCCAGTGCTCATCACAACACAAGCTCTCCTTAATACCCATCACCCTGTTACCCCGTCCCTTAACCCCCACCCCTCTGAAAACTTCAGTTTGTTTCTCAGAGTCCATAGTCTGTCGTGGTTCCTTCCCCTTCAGTTTTCCCTCCCTTCCCCTATGGTCCTCTGTGCTATTAATAGGGTCCGTGGTCAAAGGACCAAGACCGATACAAAAGCGAAGGTTAAGCAAAGCTTTTATTTCTTGCCAAGCATCAGAATTTTACTAGCCCGGGGCCAGGGTCTCTTCTCAGGGAAGAGAGAAGGACCATGCCTAACTTCTTGTGCTAGCTTTTATAGGGCACCCCCCTCCCCAAGTCACAAGCTGACTAGAATCACGAGTTAATTTACATTTCCTTTGTATAGGGGGGAAACCCGCACCCAAGCTGACCGACTCACAAGGCTTGCCTAAGTTAATTTGCACCTCCATGGTCACCCATCTGAGGCCACCCATTCTTAGTTTGCATCTAAACACCTCCTGGGGGACGCCTGGGTGGTTCAGTTGGTTAAGCGACTGCCTTGGCTCAGGTCATAATCCCGGAGACCCGGGATCAAGTCCCACATCAGGCTCCCTGCTCGGCGGGAAGCCTGCTTCTCCCTCTCTCACTCCCCCTGCTTGTGTTCCCTCTCTCGCTGTGTTTCTCTCTGTCAAATAAATAAAATCTTTAAAAAAAAAATTAAAAAAAAAAAATTAAACACCTCCTGAGATGCTCCGGATGAGAGTTTAAGGTGTTAACTGAGTGGGCAGCCCCCAACCTGGCTTGCCATTTATCTGTAATACCTGAAGCTGTTTTTCTGAGTAAATAGCTTGGCGGCTTGGATTTTAAAACAGGTCCTTACACTATTCCTTATGTTCCATATATGAGTGAAACCATATGATAATTTTCTTTCTCTTCTTAACTTATTTCACTTAGCATAATCTCCTCCAGTAACATCCATGTGAGTGCAAAGAGTGGGTATTCATCCTTTCTGATGGCTGAGTAATATTCCATTGTATATATGGACCACATTTCCTCTATCCATTTGTCTTTTGAAGGGTATCTTGGCTCCTTCCGCAGTTTGGCTATTGTGGACATTGCTGCTATAAACATTGGGGTTCTTCTTTTCATTACATCTGTATCTTTGGTGTAAATACCTAGGAGTACAATTGCTGGGTCATGGGGTAGCTCTATTTTTAATGTCTTAATGAACCTCCATACTATTTTGTAGAGTGGCTGTACCAGCTTGCATTCTGACCAACAGCATAGGAGGGTTCCCCTTCTCCACATTATCGTCAACATTTGTTGTTTCCTGCCTCATTAATTTTTGCCATTCTAACTGACGTAAGGTGGTATCTCATTATGGTTTTGATTTGTATTTCTGTGATGGCTAGTGATGTTGAACATTTTTTTCATGTGTCTGTTAGCCATTTGCATGTCATCTTTGGAGAAGTGTCTCTTCAAGTCTTCTGCCCATTTTTTGACTGGATTATTTGTTTTTTGTTGAGTTTGAGAAGTTCTTTATAGATTTTGGATACCAGCCCTTTATCTGGAATGTCATTTGCAAATATCTTCTCCCATTTCATAGGTTGCCTCTTAGTTTTGTGGACTGTTTCCTTTGCTGTGCAGAAGCTTTTTATCTTGATAAAGTCAGAAAACTTCACTTTTGCTTTAGTTTCCCTTACCTTCGGAGATGTCTTTTTTTTTTTTTTTTTTTTTTAAGATTTTATTTATTTGACAGAGAGAAACAGCCATAGAGGGAACACAAGCAGGGGGAGTGAGAGAGGGAGAAGCAGGCTTCCTGCCGAGCAGGGAGCCCGATGTGGGGCTCGATCCCAGGTCTTCGGTGTCATGACCTGAGCTGAAGGCAGTCGCTTAACCAACTGAACCACCCAGGCACCCCCGGAGATGTGTCTTGAAAGAAGTTGCTGTGGCTGTTGTCAAAGAGGTTAGTGTCTATGTTCTTCTCTAGGATTTTGATGGATTCCTGTTTCACATTTAGTCTTTTATACATTTTGGGTTTATCTTTTTGTTTGGTGTAAGAGAATGGTACAGTTTCATTCTTCTGTATGTAGCTGTCCAACTTTCCTAGCACCACTTATTGAAGATACTCTTTTTTCAATTGGATTTTTTTTCCTGATTTGTCATATTACTTGACCATAGAATTGAGGGTCCATTTCTGGAGTCTCTATTTTGTCTCATTGATCTATGATTCTGTTTTTATGCCAATACTATGCTGTCTTGTGTTGTGCCTAAGTCGTGAGACCCCCGAAAAAGACCACCGGAGACCAGAGTCAAAGCCAAGTGGCAAGGGTCATTTATTGTCAGGTTCGAACCTGGGCCTCCATGCAGATGTAATCAGTCACGCTCAGAGACCCCGAACAGCAAATTTTTTAACTTTTTATAGGCTGGCACAAACAAGTCTGGGACCACTTCCTTTTGCAGTATCTGGGGGCCTCCCAGAGTTTCAAGGACATGAACAGGGGAGGGGGTGGCCACGCCATGCTGAAGCAAGCAGTTTTACAGAAGCGAGATAGCATAAGCAAGCACCACAAGGGGCACTTTCTTTTGCAGTATCTGGGGGCCTCCCAGAGTTTCAAGGACATGACTAGGGGCTGGGGTGGCCACGCAATGCTGAAGCAAGCAGTTACAAGTTACAAGCTTCTCACTTGGTGAACACAGTTTTGTAATATAGTTTAAAGAGACAACAGGATGCCTCTAGCTTTGATTTTCTTTTTCAATACTCCTTTGGTGATTTGGGGCCTTTTCTGGTTCAATACAAATTTTAGGATTGTTTGTTCTAGTTCCTTGAAAAATACCAATGGTATTTTAATAGGGATGGCATTGAAAGTGTCCTTTGCTCTGAGCAGGATGGCATCTTAACAATGCTTATTCTTTCAATCCATGAGCATGCAATGTTTTCCTATCTTTTTGTGTCTTCCTGAATTTCTTTCATAAGTGTTCTGTAATTTCTAGAGTAGAGATCCCTTACCTCTTTGGTTAGGTTTTTTCTAGATTTCTTATGATTTTTGGTGCTGCTTAAATGGAATTGATTCCTTAGTTTCTCTTTCTACAGTTACACTGCTAGTGTTTAGAAAACAACTGATTTCTGTGCATTGATTTTGTATACTGTCACATTACTGAATCGCTGTATGAGTTCTAGTAATTGGGGGTAGAGTCTTTTTTGGGTTTTCCAAGTAAAATATCATGTCATTTGCAAAGAGAGAGAGAGTTTGACTTCTTCTTTGCCAGTTTGAATGCCTTTTATTTCTTTTTGTTGTCTGATTGCTGATGTTAGTACCTCTAATAGTGAATAATAGTGGTGGGAGTGGGCATCCTTGCCATGTTCGTGATCTTCAGGGAAAAGCTCTCAGCTTTTCCCCATTGAGAATGATAGTCTCTGTGGGCTTTTCATAGATGGCTTTTATGATATTGAGGCATGTTCCCTTTATCTCTACACTCTGAAGAGTTTTAATTGGGAAAGGAGGTTGTATTTTGTCAAATGCTTTTTCTACAACAATTGAGAAGATCTTATCATTCTTATCTTTTCGTTTATTAATGTGCTCTATCATGTTGACTGATTTGTGAATGTTGAACTGCCCTTGCATCCCAGGAATAAATCCAATTTGGTTGTAGTGATTAATCTTTTTAATGTACTGTTGGATTCTATTAGCTAGGATCTTTTGGAGTATTTTGGCAGCTGTGTTCTTCAGGGATATTGGTCTGTAATTCTCCTTTTTGATGGGGTTTTTGCCTGGTCTTGGTATCAGGATAATGCTGGCCTCACAGAGCAAGCTTGGAAATTTTCCTTCTGTTTCTATTTTCGGAGGCAGCTTTAGGATAATAGGTATGATTTCTTCTTTAAATGTTTGGTAGAAGTCCTCTGAGAAGCCATCTGGCTCTGGACTCTGTTTTTTGGGAGGTTTTTGATTACTGCTTTAATTTTTTTACTGGTTATTGGTCTATTCAGATCATATGTTTCTTCCTTTTTTTAGTCATGGAAGTTTTAAGTTTCCAAGAAAGCATCCATTTCTTCGAGTTTGCTTAATTTGTTAGCATTTGCTGATAATTTCTAATAATTATTTCTATTTCCTTGGTGTTAGTCATGATCTCTCCCCTTTCAGTCATGATTTTATGAATTTGGTTCCTTTCTCTTTTCTTTTGGATAAGTCTGGTCAGAGGTTTATTGATCTTATTAATTCTTTCAGAGAACTGGCTTCTAGTTTTGTTGATCTGTTCTACTGTTTTTCTGGTTTCTATTTCATTGATCTCTGCTCTAACCTTTATTATTTCTCTTATTCTGCTGGTTTAGGTTTTATTTGCTGTTCTTTCTCCAGATCCTTTAGGGGTAAGGTTAGCTTGTGCATTTGTTTTCCTAATTTTATGAGAGAGGCTTGGATGACTATGTATTCTCCCCTTAGGACCACCTTTGCAGTATCCTATAGATTTTGGACCAATGTGTTTTCATTTTCATTAGTTTCCTTGTTTAAGTTCTTCTTTAATTTCTTGGTTGACCTAATCATTCTTTAGCAGGATGTTTTTTAGGTTCCAAGTGTTTGAATTCCTTCCAAGTTTTTTCTTGTGATTGAGTTCCAGTTTTAAAGCACTGTGGTCTGATAACATGCAGAGAATAATCTCAGTTTTTTGGTATTGGTTGAGACCTGATTTATGACCCTAGTACACAGTCTATTCTGGAGAAAGTTCCATGTGCGCTCAAGAAGAATGAGTGTTCTGGTTTTTAAGGTGGGATGTTCTGTAATTATGAAGTCCATCTGATCCAATGTGTCATTCAAAGGTCTTGTTTTTTTGTTGATTTTATGCTTAGATGATCTCTCCATTGGTGAGAGCCAAGTGTTGAGATCTCCTACTATTAATGTATAATTATCAATATGATTATTTTGTTTAATAGTTGGTTTATGTAGATGGCTGCTCCCATTTAGGGGTATAGATATTTATAATTGTTAGATATTCTTGTTTGATTGATAGACCCTTTAAGAATGATATAGAGGTTCTCTGCATCCCTTACTACAGTCTTTGCTTTAAAATCTAATTTGTCTAATACAAGAATTGCCAGCTTTCTTTTGAGGTCTGTAAGCATGATAAATTGTTCTCCAACCCTCATGTTTCAATCTGGAGGTGTCTTCAGGTTCAAAATGAGTCTCTTGTAGAGAACATATGATTAGGTCCTGTCTTTTTATTAATCTGAAATACTGTGCCATTTCATTGGAGCATTTAGGCCATTTACCTTGAGAGTAACTATTGAAAGATATGAATTTAGTGTCACCATATTGCCTGTAAAGTCATTGTTTCTATAGATTGACTTTGTAAATTTCTGGTCTGTGTTACTCTTGGTGTTTTCTTTTAGTGTACACCCCTTAATAATTCTTTCAGGGCTGGCTTGGTGGTCACATAGTGACCTATGACCAATTTCTGCTGGTCCTGGCAGCTCTTTGTCTCTCCATTCATTCTGAATGGCAGCCTTCCTGGTAAAGTATTCTTGGTTGCGTGTTATTCTCACTTAGTACCCTAAATATGTCTTGCCAGTCCTTTCTGGCTTGCCAGGTCTCTCTGGACAGGTCTAATGTTATTTTGATATTCTTCCCTCCATACATAAGAAATCTCTTCCCCCAGCTTCTCTCAGCATATCTTCTTTGGCTGTAAGATTTGCACATTTCACTATTATATGCTGGAGTGTTGGCATTACTGATCTTGGAGGGGGTCCTCTCTGCCTCTTGGACATGAATGCTTGTTTCCTTTCCTAGGCTAGGGAATTTCTCAGCTTTTATTTGCTCAAATATACCTTCTAGTCCTCTCTCTTTCTCCACATCTTCAGGGATACCAATAATTCTGACATTGGAACATTCTATGGCATCATTGATCTAAGTCTGTTCTCATGGGCTTCCAGCTGCTTATATCTATCCTCCTTGGTTTTCTTCCTTTCTATCAGCTTATCTTGCAGATTACTAATTCATTCTTCTGCCTCATTTACCCAGGCTGATCCAGTTTATATTGCATCTCATTCATAGTATTTTTAAGTTCGGCGTGATTAGATCTCATTTCTGCCCTTAGAGATTCTCTATTTTCACTAATAGTTTTTTCAAGCTTAGCTATTGACTTCATGATTGCTACCCTGAAGTCTGTCTTTGACATCTTGTTTATATCCATATTCATTAGCTATGTGGCAGAGGACATTGTCTCTGGTTCTTTTCTTTGTTGGTAGTTCCTCCTCATAGTCATTCTGTTGAGGGATGGTTGAGGGAATGTACAGAATCCAAAATATCAACCATGGCTCAAGCAAGATGCACCCTCGGAAAAACTAGAGCAGTCAGAAGCCACCAATGAATAAACAAAGCTGAAATGAAACCCAAGAATAAAATTTATAAAATTAAGAAGTTAAAAAAATTAATTTTTTTAAAAAAAATAGTGGGGTGAGGGGCAGGGGGCTATAATCTCTCAGTGTGGACAAAGTAGGGTGTTCGTTTCTTCCTGGGTGTATTTTGGTCTGTTTGTTAGAGGACACTACTTCCCCAAATTACAAGGAAAGTAAAACTTGTATATATAAAAAGATAATATTGAATAGGAAAAAAGGACTATAATGAAGCATATATCTATAAAAAATATAGGTGTGGAAAAATACAAGTTAAAAAGCTACTATGAGGGGTGCCTGGTGGCTTAGCTGGTTAAGCATCTGCCTTCTGCTCAGGTTGTGATCCCAGGGTCCTGGAATCAAGCCCTGCCTGGGGCTTCCTGCTCAGTAGGTGGTCTTCTCTTCCCCCCCCCCCCCCCCCAGCCTCTGCCTGCCACTCTGCCTACTTGTGCTCTCTGGCTCTCTGTCAAATAAATAAAATCTTAAAAAAAAAGCTGCTGTGAAATATAAGTTGTTATATTAAAGATCTAGTTGAAATGAGGAAAAGGTAAAAAGAAAAAAACAGAGAAGAAGCGTAAGAGAAGGAATAACAAGAAAAAAGTAGAGTTGTATTTGAAAAACAAATAAGGTTTGAGGCAAGGCCTAGAGCTCAATATAGTATTTTCCCTTGGTGTTGGGATTTTATGATCTTATGGGGTCCATAGGGTTGTCATCCTCTGGTTCTAACAGCCTGCCTCCTGGGGGAGGGAGCCATGCTGTTTCTCAGGCGGCCCTGCTTGGGCGAGTTGCCCTGCCCCTGTTGGGCAATGGGCTCAGTGGAAACTGGTTATTTGAACTTTGTTCTTTGGTGGCTTTCTGTACCTCTTTTGAGGGTCAGAGTAAAAATGGCTGCACCCAAACCTCTAGTCCAGAGCAGAGAATTTGCAGTCTGCTCTTCACTGAGCCCTCCAGGACACAGTCTCCTTTAATGCATGCATGGCTGAAAACCGCAGCCTCCCCAGAGTGTGCTCACAGGGACTTTCCCAGAGGTCGTTGCAGGGGCCTGGGCATGTCCCTGCCCTTTGTGCTTCTAAAACCTCAAAATAGCCACAGGCTTGTGCACACACCCTCAGCTCCTGGACCCTCTCTGAGGCTCCTCTAAAGCCCTTTCCCCAGCTGCCGCCTCTCTGAGAGTTGCCCTGCCCTTGCCTGGCGTGGGATGCTTCTATACTCCAGTGTTATATCTCTTTCCAGGAGCCAGCTTATGGAATCTCCCTCCCCCCTCTGCTTTTCTTCTGAGATCTCCCCACAGAGACGGAACTCTGCCCTTCAGACCTTGCCACAGGCAGTGCTTTTCTGCTTGCAGCGATCCCATTGTATTCTTTTTTTTTTTTTTTACTTTTTTTTTTTTTATTGTTACTAAATTTTTTTTTTCCAGTGTTTCAAGATTCATTCCCCATTCCCCACACCCAGTGCTCC
>PITA01013264.1:0-58288 GCA_004023965.1 Spilogale gracilis
TTTGCATGGTTTTGAGAATCCTGCAAGCCCTACCTGAACAAGTAGGAACCCCCCAGGGGGTGTCATTCATCAAGACTGGGTATAACTAGAATAATTATCATCACCAAGTTTATCCTTTCTAACCCTAACAAGACAATATTAAGAAATTAAAGATCCCAAGTTTCTGACACAACAGAGATTCTCTCTGGCTCCTGGCTTGCCCTCCCATGTCCCTTGGCACAGGATGGGAGTGGCAGGGGGATCAGGGACTATAGCGGCGGGGGGGGGGGGGGGGGGTGAGGCACATCAGCTCCGCACCTGTGAACGGGAGAGGCTGGCTTCTAGAATACTGTGGATAGTCTCATCTGAGATATGGATGGAAGATCGAAGCTCACAGGTTAGCTTGGAGATGTTCTGCATCAAATCTTTGACTTTTACATCTGAAAAATCATCAAAAGGAAGAAAATCTTGTAATAATAAACGTGTAGGCTATTATTAAAAACAGAAATCCACAATAGACTCTTGCAAGGATCGTCCAGCCTGTAATAAACACTACATGAAGCCATGTCCTCCCCTCTGGAGGGGCCGAGCTCATTCATGCTGAAATGAAACAGACCCAGGATGTGTGATCTTTCCTGCTCACTTGACCATTTTAAGACTCGCGTATTTTAGGATTTACTCTAGAAAGACGTTTTTCATAGGGAAGTGACCTACTGTTGCAAGAAACTCATTCTCTCTATGTGTTTCCTTATCCCACTTTTTTTTTCTTTTAACAAGAAGAGGACCATGTAAGGAGTGTCCAGAACTCTCCACATGTGGCATGTTGGTGCTAAGAATTCTATGGAAATTCAGATGGAATAGAGCAGATAGATAAAGCGGACAGAAAGACAGAGCAGATGGAGAGCAGAGACATACAGACACCACATGGCTTTTCTGAGGAGGCAGGGCCAGGACAACACGAAAGTTTCTCTTCCCCCACCCCCCTGATTTTGGGACACAGGATTCCAGAACTTTCCTTCCTAACCCCAAACACGTGAGAGCAGCCAAGTTCTGAATACTTTGTCACAAACAGTGCAACCTTCCCTTTGTACGTTCTGCTTTACTAACATATTTGTGAGAGAAAGCAAACTTCATTCGTAATTGCACAAGCCTGAAGGAAACACATCTTACCTTCCATTACTGTGAAATTGCTAAGGAAGGTCAGCACAGGATTCTCCCACAACCAGGTCTTCTCGAGGCTTTGGGCCAACCTAAAATGGCAGAAAATTAAAGCGAATTTAGGCAAGATAAAACACCAGAAACATGGTTGAAGTGAATCATCAATCCTGCTTCCGTTCCCAGGAGATGAACTGGATAACATCGCGTTTCCAGAACATTCCTCAGATAATCAGACACATCGCATCTCCTGATGCCCTCCAAACAGGGATGCCCACGACTCTCAGGACCCCAGCACAGTTTCCTTGGAGCCCCAGCCAGGCAAGAAGAGTTGGGACAAGGAAGCATGATAAGTGGCTTCTTATAGATGTGGAAAGAATGGACAGACTAGATCAGGGGATGCCTGAGAAACTGGGATATCAAGGAGTTGATGACCATTTTTTGTGGGCAAGCCTTTTGCAAAATACAAAGTATCTGATCTCTTCTTCCATTGGTTTGCCCGTGGAGGAAACAGAACATAATTAGCCCAATAAGAAGGGAGTTTGGAGAATCTCTGCCCCACTCTTACAAAACATACTGAATACCGTATTACAACATCAGATCTTTGATTGCGTCTTGATCATCAGTAAAGCGAGCCTGCCTGTGAAGGCCACTTGCATATATCACCACGGAAAAACTCAGAGTCGTGGAAAACCCTGCTGTTGTCTAAAAACTCCATGTGGGACCCATCATGGTCTGAGATTCACAAACTATGGTTTAGAAACTCAAGACATGTTCCTCAGGAAGGAGAACACAGGGACGGGCAGGGGACACGAGGGCGTCCGTACGTGCGCACGCCCTGCCGAGACAAGTCCAACAGTGGCCGGCATTCACAGTCCCGGTCGGCGGCATGTTCCAGGCTGATCCTGAAGCTTGCCAACGACCTCGAAAGATTCCTGCTGAGACCTTCACAGCTGAGCTGAAGAGGTGAGGACCACACCTTTTGTATTTCCTAGAAAACAGCAGAGATCCAGTTAAAAACACACACACTTGCTCGTGAAGGCTCATGCCTGCTTTCCAGATAAACGTGTGCCCCCCCCCCCACTGAGGACTCCGTGCAATGCAGGTGTCACGCTCACCTCCTCCACCTGGACAAACACAGCAACGAGACTGAGAACGTACGAGCACGTCTGACTGCACCTGCCCCTTGCAGAGTAGTGAAAGGAGCCCTTGGCTGGGCGCTGGGGGAATCCCGTGTCTTAGCCCTGGCTCGGCCTGGCCCATCCAGGCATGCCCTCCAGGGTCTACCAGAGAACGAGTTCAGCTGGCGGCCCACAGTTCATTCGTTCCCAGTTTGAAAACTGAGCCTTTGCAGAATTCCAGGCCGTAGAACTCACCCCTGAGAAGAAATCGTACGTGGCTGTCCATGCATAAAGGGAGTAAAAGCTGGGATTCCCCTGCCCTGACGGTCCCTGTCTCCTCCTTGATGAGGAGCACAGTGAAACCCCAGTCTAGGCCTGATTCTACGAGTCCTTGGCTATCTTAGCATCCTCTTTTTAAAAAAAAAAAAAAAGATTTTATTTCTTTATTTGCGAGAGAGAGAGAGAACACAAGCATGGAGGAGGGGAAGAAGGCAAAGGAGAGGCAGACTCCTCGCTGAGAAGAGAACCCATTGCAGGGCTCGATCCCGGGACCCTGAGCTCATGATCTGAGCCCAAAGCAGATGCTTAACCAACTGAGCCACCCAGGCGCCCCTATCTTAGCATCTTCTTTGGAGCATGAACCAGCCTCATGAAAGACCAATCATTTCCAAAAAAAATTAGAATAATACCTATATAAAATACCTATAAAATGCAAAACATTCATCGTATGTGAAATTAAGCGATGAACACAGTAACATAAAATTTGAAAGAACCAGAAAAGCAGCTGCTGTGCATACGAGACACACGTGCCCGTGCCTTCCCAGGACACAGAGCCTCTGCTACACAGAACCGAGTCACAGCGCCAGAATTTCATTTACGTCTTCATATTTTATTTAACATCCCCCGACTTCTCCTGATGGTGGGAGCGTGGCCCCCACTTCTGCCAGTGAAGGGGAGAAAGGGACCAAATGTAAGTCGACACGTACACAGTATTTCTGCTCATCACGACGCGTATTTCCCTCAAAACCACCGTTAGTTTCTCTTGCAAACAAAAACCGTGAATCATTCTGTGGGATCAGAGAGTGCAGAAATAGACTTCCCAAGGAAAGTTAACTGTGGAGGAATGTTAAAACGTGCCCTAGCCCTGGAGTCACCTGACACAGACGAGCAGAATCTGCCTGGGGGCCCAGGAGTTGCCGAGGGCCCGGAGCACTCCCAGGGAGCACTCCCAGGAGACCGGAGCACCCAGACTCACACCACCACCAGGACCTTGGAAACATGTCACAGGGGAGTCCACCCAGCCAGCAGACCTGGTACCCACTCACTAACTTGCCCAGGATTATGGGTCCCTTTCCAAGTTCACATTTTCCCAATCAACATGGGAGTAAAGCTTAAACAGAAATCCTACAGAGCTGTCCATTCATTCATCCATTCATTCATTCATCCATCCATCACCCGCCTCACAGAGGCTTCCATCCTGGGGAGGATGCCAGCTGATAAACAGCCATCACAGAAGGTGAGCGGATGTCACAAGTACATGGATTCATCTGGATCGGAACGAGGGGTACAACTCAACTTCTGAGAACGTAGGATGAATAAAGCCCAATGCCCCAGGGTTCTGCCCCATACTACCTTCCCTCATAGAAAGAGCCTTTAGTTCAGAATTCAGTGATTATATGTCAATTAAATCTAATTCTACTCATTTATAATATTCCCGCTGTGGATTTTATTCTTAAATTAGCGACACAATAATTTTGAAATAGGAGAAGGACAGCGCATGACCCGCCCCGGCAGCAAGGACACTGGAAGGAAAATTGCCACTTCCTTCATCCCAGACACACTGGGCTCCAGGCAAGAAGTGCTGGGTGCAAGGGCCAAGGCTGACATCCACAAGGCCGGACACTGGGGACAGAGTCAGGCCACCAGGTGCACGAGTCAGGCTCTGACCACAATGGGTCTGTAGGAACTGGTCAGGGAAGTGTGTTCAGCATGCTTTGCTGAAGCAATGTGGTCCACAGGTGAGTCCAAAGATTTGGGGAGAGGGTCGGAAGCCCCTACTCCAACCTGGGTCCCAGCCATATTCTCCGCATCAGGACTCACTGGGCACTTGCATCATAATTCATTGCAGTTTATTTTCTAATCTGCATTTAGCTTCTTGCTGCTGTTTTCCACCATTGAGGGCGCCAAGCAGACTCGACCAGGATGTCCTCCTCCGGGGGGACTGCTCACTGGCACAGAGGCAACCCTGTGTCAGAATGTTTTGTCAGACTCTGGAAAACTAACAATAGCACAGGACCTTTGGCTCACCTCTGTGGGTGAGCACGTCACACCTCGGAGTCTGAGAACATTTATATTTCTAAAAGCCTCGCACTCTTGAAAACCTTGAGCTGTCCTAGAGGCTTTGCGCCCTGAGATAAGCCCTCTCCTAGTTTTGTCACCAAAGATAGGAACTCCAGCTCTCTATCCAGACGGACCTAACTGCCACCAGCCCGAGCTGCTGACAGTCACCTAGTAATTGGAAGCATAAAGTCTGTCTTCAAGGCAGCTTTAAAAGCCGGGGCTGCTCGCCTTGCTTTATGATTGCAAACCTCGCTCGGCACTCAAAAGGCGTCTGTCGGGATTTTTTTATGGATCTACATTTAATATAGGACAGAGATCTGCACAACCTGGAAATAAGATTTGGATGGTCTCCATAAATCAGTGTCCGTATAAAAGAGTGCTGGGTCATCTCTGTAGGGACCCCTCCCCGCCTCCCGCGCATGTCACGACTCCTCCCGTGCCCGATGCGAGCCCCCCAGCTCTCGCCTCACACCATGTTGGGGGGCGTAGCCTGACCACCTCCAGCCTTCCTCCTCCGCAGCATCTTTTTTCTCGGCTTGTGTTGATAATCCAGCGTTCCCCGGACATGTGTTAAGGTGGCGTCGCTGGAACGCAAAAGCCATTAATAATATCCAGAACAGGTGCTTGCAGAAAGGAAGGCACTCGGTGCACTGCTGGACTCATGTCATTGTCGTCCACACTTCCCCAGCAGGTCAGGCCTGGGTCCCAGGGGCAGGGGGCCAGCTGCAGATGAGAGGCATGACCGTGGGCCCAGCTCCAGCTCAAGGCCCCACATCGCTGCTCACTGGCCTTGGGTCCAAGTTCATAAAAGGAAGCCACAAGGCTGGTCCCCATACAGGTTTGGGCTCTCGGTGCTCACTCGCATGCGCCGTGAGTCAAAACCCACAGTGGGCTGGTCAATGTTCAGCAACTGGCCCTCTGAGAAAAAAGATCTTATTCGTAGAGTTTGCCAATTTCCATGGTGTAAAGTGTCATTGTGTCCTCGCTCGAGCCACAATGTGACATCCCTGAACACAGAATTGGTTAGAAAAGCACAGCGGTGTGCTAAGTTGCTCTCACCATATAAGAACAGGAGATGGGGTCATCTCAAGAACACAGTCAATGGTAAAACGCACACGGGACACCCGGGGGGCTCAGTTGGTTAAGCGCCTGCCTGCAACTCAGGTCATGGTCCTGAGGGCCTGGGATCGAGCCCCACGTCGGGCTCCCTGCTCAGCGGAAAGCCTACTTCTCCCTCTCCTTTTGCTGCTCCCTCTGCTTGTGCTCCCCCCCTCAAATAAATAAAACCTTTTTTAAAAAACCACATTGAAATAATTGGGAATTGATGGACCTTCATTTTGCACAGAACTTATTCTCACATGTGTTCATATCATTGGCTTGTCAACAGTGCTGAGGTTTAAGAACCCACTGGAGTCCTGAACATGGGACATTCCACTGTCCAGAGGCAGAAGCCAAGCGGAGGGGGCTTGAGCTAACCTCCGGGGTAGCTGAGCCAACACAACTGTGCACCTGCAGGGACAGAGCTGGCACGCTGCGTGTGAGCAGACTGCTTCACATGGCCAGAAGCGATGAAGGTGAAATTCACGGACATATGGCAGGAGACAAACCTGGTAGTGGTCGAGCAGCAAGGCGGCCCCCTGCAGAGCAGCTGCGATCAGCCGCCGCATCCCCGCCTGCCTGCAGCTCAGGGCAGCACACAGCATGTCCTTGGTCAGGGAAGGCCTTTCTGTCGGAAGAAACACATGGACACATCATTGCTAAATGATTCTCTCCCCGGTGAGATGTTCTCCTCAAGTCATTTCTGAAAGACCCAAAGGACAAATTCATAAACATTTCTTAAATCATCAAAATCTACATTCAGAATATGAAGGGGAATCTGTGGCATTTGAGTTCCCAGCATTCAGTGCTTTTCTGGGTATAATTGAATGTACAGAAATTAACGCCCCTCTGCATCCCCACGGTTTGGGCAGGACCTCATTCAGCAGGTTTGCCCGGACAGCCTTGGCTTCCCGACAGCCCTGGAGTAGCTATGAACAGTGCCCTCTTTGATTCCCCAAAGTGCCCCAGTTTGTGAGGTGCATTATTCACATGGTCAGTTTGAGGACCTCCCCACAACTGTCCCCTACCTCACGCCTCACAGTCCACCTCTCCCCCTGCTCCTAATACCTCCAATATCTCTCGATTCCCTGGGACAGACCCCAATTCATCCTCATCTCTGAGTCACGGGGCTCCTCCTAAAGAGAGGAGCCTCCAAAGCTCACAACCTTACACATTAAAACTTGAATATCGGGTGCCTGGGTGGCTCAGTGGGTTAAAGCCTCTGCCTTCGGCTCAGGTCATGATGTCGGGCTCGCTGCTCAGCGGGGAGCCTGCTCCCTCCTCTCTCTCTGCCTGCCTCTCTGCCTACTTGTGATTTCTCTCTGTGTCAAATAAATAAATAAAATCTTAAAAAAAAAAAAAAAAAAACCCTGAAGATCAAGTTTGTAATTTTCTGGAATATCCTTCCTCATGATCCTTTGGAACTGATGTAATAAAAAACATACAGCTCTGTGTTAGGAGTGAGTAAAACAGCCCAGTAATCAGGGCCAGGGTCCCCAACAAGGAAATTCGGAATCAGGATGCTAAGATCAAATAGCACTGACATCCTGTTCTGCAGCTTACACAAGACCACATGGACATTTTGCTTTGCAGCCTTTGCAGAAATGACTTGGGCAAAATGTCCTAAAATAAGACAATCAACCACAAAAACAATTGTCAGTATCACAGGCAAGGGGCAGTTAAGACCTGAGCACCCAGATGTCAGCAGAAAAAGACCATCAGCACGTGGACACAAACCTAGTAGGTAGACAGATACGTGACCAAAGCCGTGGTTGGCACGACTCAGCACACCCTGATTGCTTAAGAAAGTTCTGCAAAAGAGCTCATTAAAAACTCCTCAATTTAGAAACTCCAGGGGCAGCCCTCTTGGAGCCCCCCTCCCTCTCCAGGAGCTCTATACTCATGCTCAATAAATTGTGCTTTGCTGCCCATCACTCTCGGTCTGATCTACTTCTTCCTTCTTCGAAGCAGCGTGACCAAGAGCCACGGGCACTCAGGGCACACAAATCCTGTAACACCTACACCACATGTTCTTTCTTGGAGTACTCTCTTCCTTGGGAAGATTGTGTATCCCGAGCAGCTGCCCTCACTTGGGCTCGAATAAAACTCTCTTCCTCTTTGCACGATTTCTAAAAGATTTGTTCATTTTGCATTGAAAATAGGAATCTGCCCAAGGGTGGTGTGGCACCCACAGGCTTGTGTAGTCGCCAGTCACCCCCATCCCTGCTCATTCCTGGGGCTCCTCCCCATCTCCCAGAGGAACCTGCACTCCCATCTGTCCCTCCTCACTCCTGGTCCATCCTGTTAGGCCTCAAGCTGCTTCTGCGGCTCTGTCTCCAAGCCCCAACTCTTCCCAGTCATGGTAGGGGCCCCTCCAAGCTCTGGGACACCTCGGAGCCCTGCTCTGGCTTGACAGCCCCACCCCCCTCCTTCACTTCTAGGCAACACACTCCCATTCTCCGGGCCTCAGTGTGCCCCCTGGGGACACCAGAATGTCAAAGAACACAAGTCCCTCTGGTTCAATGAGCCCATCAGGCCACACCCCCTGTCCTCATGCACACATTTCTAACAGATTTCAAGTATTAGATCCGGAGGACAAAAATGACAGCTCTCCTCACGGTGATATCGAATTTAATTTTGGGTCCTGAAAATACTCTATTTTCAATAGTAATAGTCACTGATCTGAGTGCTACTCCTTTTGTGTGACTAGAAAGGAGCCATGAGCCCCTTTCGGCTCACCCCACCCCTACATCCTCACTGGCTGGTGTTTATACTTTTTCCCCGTCTGCCACATCTCCTCCTAGTCCATAAATGCAGTGACAGTTTAATGAAGAAGGTGGATGACAGTCTGAATGTGATCCAGTCATGCCCGAGTTTTCTTGAAATGAGATAGACAAATTCAAAATTAATTCTGTTGCCAATATAATGTCAAGTCTGCAAACTTCATTTAGTAGCTGCACTGCAGAATGGCAAAATAAATATAAATCCAGGTATTAATGAACATTTAATTCATTTAAAAGCCATTACATTAGATTTTAGCCATTACATTTTGACTGAGAAATGTCAGAATCATTATGTGTCTAAAGGCGGCTGGGTTCAATGTCAGGTGAGCATTTGGGATGCAGGAAAAAAAATGCGATTTGCAATTGACCTGAGCATGCTCCCTTGGGCTGAAAGTGCGTGTGGCTTGTGCTGAGGTGTGCTCAGAGAGTCAACACTTGGGAGTCAACAGAATTTTCCATCATTCACAACATCTTGAATGGAAGTATAGATTTTCTTTTCAAAAAAAAGGAAAAAAATCTACATGCCGACTAGGGTATCATTTACATCAACAGATGTGTCCCTACCTTTGCGACACACACACATGCACTTGCACACACACACACACAGGCGCGCACACACACGCACACGCGTGCACTCACACATGCATACAGAGACATGCATATCTCCTTCCCTCGTTTCTCAGCCTAAACAATTCCTGAGTTGGTCCCTAAATTACTGTTTCTCACCCTCAACTTGCACTGCGTGGGGCGGCCGAGCGCAGGTGGGCACCCACATCACGCAAGGCCCCGGGAGGCGACCTGGGTCCCCGTCTGGTTTTATTTACCTCCTCCTACCTGAACTTTGAGTCTGGCCTGGCTCCCATTCTGGAGGGCTCAGCGGGACCCTGTGGGGCAGGACCGGGACTCAGCCCCTTTGGTCCTGAAGCCCCTGCCCCGCGCGCGGGCTGATTCCCCTTCCTGTGGGCGTGGAGCTGGGTTTTGCCTCACCTGAAGATTCGTGATTACCGCCAACCCCCACCTGGGGGAGGAGGCGAGAAAGGGCAGCCCTGCAGCCAGGACGGGGAAGCTCGGATCCTCGTCTCCTGGACTCAGCCTGTCCCCGCACCCACAGTCCTCGCACCCACAGTCCTCGCACCCACAGTCTCTGCACGCTCGGGCCTAACAGCACCGACTCTAGGAGAGGGAGGCGTAGAAGCTAGGACATTACAGTTGCATTTGACAGAGGTCTGCTCAGCGTCACTGCCGGCACAGAAGGAGGTCGTCCTTCTAGAAGAGCTGCCCTCTGCTCTGAGCCACGGAGTCCAGCTGGAGTTCAGGTCAGGGAGACAAGGACACACGTGCCAGGAGCAATGACACAGACCAAAAGCCCAGCTCAGGGGCTCGCCCTGGCTGGAGAGTCACAGGGGGCTTGAGGGGGAATGAGGAGGAGGTGCGGAGCCTCAGAAACCAAGACTACACCAGCCTCTAAGAGAGTCAGGGGTAATCTTCCCATCCCTGGGACAGTCGGTCCCCGAAAGCCTGCACAGGGCAATGCGCAGCCCTTGTCTCATGAGCAGCCCACCTGCAGAGATGATGAACACACGGACAACCAGCACCATCACTTTCTGCAGGGTCGTGATGACTTCCGGGGTCTTCGGAAGCTGCTGGAAAATCTGACATATTTCCACGCTAAGGGATAAAACAATGACATGAAAGGGTGAATATCGTCAAGCCATGTGCATCACTGCTGTGTGCAGAAAGCCGTCACTATCCCCCCTCCATGACAGACCCCAGACCCAGAGGGTGCCATCCAGCCTCTCAGAAAGACTAGGTCTCCCACTCCGGAAGCATCAATTCTGGGACCAGGAAGCTGGCTGTTATCTGCCCTTTCGTTGCCTTGATCGGTTCTCAAATGCAAAGATCAGTGATCCAAGTGTGGGAAAAAAACAGGAGTGGAGAAAGCCAATGGAGAGAAATGTCACCATTTACTATTTATGTACAGAGAATGCACTGCAGTAGATGAAAGAGTATGTAAGTAAGATTCTTATCTTTCAGCAAAAGGGGTGTAGCGTGCATGTGTGTGTGTGCATGTGTTTGCACGTGTGTTGGTCTTCATGGAGTCCAAGGGTAGTGCTGGGATAACAGCATCCAGAACAATGTCTTACCAAGCAACTATGCTCTAAAGCCCAAAGGCTGATTTTTCCTTTTGTAATGCAAGTGCCCAGCTTAAACCCTAATTGCGAACACAGAAACTTCAAAGATATCTCAAAACCACACATTACCAGCCTGCAAATTTCCAGACAGTGATGGTTCTTCAAGGCAGGGGACTCTTGTCTCACTAACCAAGGAAATCCTGCCGAGTTATAAAAGATGGCTGGATTCAAGGTGCTGCCCTTTAACCACAGAACCTGCAGAAAACAGGTCAAGCTCTCTACAGATGAGTGAGGGATTGGTGGCACCTCTGATCTCCCCATGAGACGAAGAGAAAGGTAGGAGCAGGCAGGGACCACAGGGACAGAGCAGTGTCTCAGAGACTCTGCACACCCAGGATATAAATTCTCCAACATGAGACAGTAGAAGCTTCCAGAACGTGATGAGTAACAGGAACGGAGCAGGGCTTCCGGAACCTGTCTCTCAGAGATGAGGGCAGAGCTTGGAGGTGGATCCACCACAATGTTGGGCTGAATCTAAAGAGGGAAAAAGCCAGGGCACCTGGCTGGCTCACTTGGTAGAGCACATGCCTCTTGATCACGGGGTTGTAAGTTTGAGCCCCATGTTGGCTGCAGAGATAACTCAAAAAATCTTTAAAGAGAAAAGAAACCTACAGCAGCCTGTCCCTTTGCAGTGGTTACAAATGAAAGCACAGTTGTCTGCATGGAATACATAGCCTTATATTCTTATTTGCCTACCAAACAGTAGGATCTTTGGCAGCCAGAGTATATAAATAGAATGTGTATGTACCTAGCTCGGGAAAAGTGAATAGAACAAGTTTTTACTTTTTGAAAAGGAATAATGTACTGTCAAACACCACTGGATAAATCCAAAACATAGTTGAATGTCAAATCACAGGTCAAATCATGAAGGCACTGGACCTGAGTCGCTGGATGTTGAAACAGACTCCAGCGAGCAATCAAGGTGAAGTCAAGAATCACACTTACCCTGGCTCCAGGCCATTCCTACAGAATATAGTTTTATAGTTACTGAAAGGGGGGCAAAAAGGAAGTGAATCAGGTGTTTTATTACCTTCGGTCCATCAATGGGACTTCCTGCCAGTACTCCATCAAGGCGATTAATCCCTTCAGGAATTGCTCAAAATTTGATGGTTGGAGAATGAAAGGAAAATCAGCCATCACCTCTTTAGTCCTCTCTTTTTTTCCCGATGTGATCTTCTTTCCAGTGGCTGCATTAATAAGACTCTCAAAAATGGGCTGGAACAAAGTTTTCATGGAATTTATCTGTTGAGAGGTGTTTAGGGGAAGTTCCTTCCTCAATAGAGCCATTCTCCTTAACACAATCTGGACTGCTTCTTCAAGCTGTTGATGAGCTACCTTTGGAATCAGAGAGGTGTTGGGAAACAAAGCTCCGCTCAGATCACCTCTTCCATCAGAGACCTCCCCAGCTGTTTCTATGGCTTTCAGAAGATTATCTGAATGTTGAGCAAATGTCAGCAACAGATTAGAGACGCTCCAGTCATCTTTCTCTAAGTCACTCCCAAGAGTTTCCAAGGTGAGATTAATCACAGTTCTCAAGTAAGTCCCGATTCCCATGATGTCTTGTGATAGCATTTCATCCCAAAACAGGATCACTTCCTGGGTTCTTTCCCACATTGTATCTTGAGGGTAACTATCGGTGGGAAGTGGATTAGGATGTAAGAAGTTTATCTGGTTGATGATATTATTTATAGGAACTAAGCAATCCAAAATTTCTTCCCATATGTTGACTGAATCCATGGCAAATATTTGAGTCCCATTATTAAAAGCTACCACAAGGTGTTCCATGACTCCCAAATTGCTTTTCACAGAAGTTAAAAATTCAACAATTTCCTTCAAAATATCAGAGAAGTCCTTGGATTGGTTTATATGTGAGAATGTGCTTAAGGACATGTTGACAATATCAGAATCTTCTGAAATAGTAGGTTTGACCCCAATCATCCCAAAAGCCAAGTCAAGAAATGGTGTCAACAAGTCATTTATATTTTCAGATATGAAATGGTCTACTTTATTCCAAGTAGCTATTCCACTCACAATATTTTGAACATTTTGTCGCAAAATGGTATAGAGACTGTCAAAGAATTTCATAGTGTCAGTGGTATTGGAGATGGAATGCGTTTCAAATATGGCGACCATCTTCCTGGCAACTTTCGTGGCTAGCCCCACAAGTTCCACAGCAGAGGTCACTGAGGTGGCAAGATTTCTCATCTCAGCAATGTCCCTCCCCAGCACCGTCAGGATATCAGACATTTCCAAGAGGGGTTCTAGGGCACCACTTTCTCCACCAGCTCTTGAGATAACAACAAGCAATCTCTTGGTAATGTCTAATGTTGCCCTGTTTCTTAGAGGGAATGAATTATCTATAAAGGAAAGCAAACTAGTTAGATTGGAAAGTATAACTTCTCGGAGTGTAGGATACAAGTCACGGAAACCCTCATGAGGAGAGTTTACGAGCACGTCCATGAGACGAGCTAGCTCTGTAGAACTTTCTCTCACAAGCTGAAGAGCTGACCTAAGATTGTGACTGAGTTGGAGGAGATCCTCAGAGCTGTTCGTGTGGAAGAGCAACTGACTCATGACTACAAGAAATTCTGAATAATTTTCAGTCTTATTTTTCCCTCTGGATTCCCTTGGAAGAGCATTAAATAAATCTCTCATGAACTTCAGTCCTCGATGATAATCAAAATAAAATTTTCCATTGTCTAAAATAAATGAACTTTTGATTAGATGATTAGGAGTCTCCTTTAAAGTTGAGAAAATATTCATCGGTCTGTCTTCTTTTGAGGTGGTGAGAAATTGATCCGATGTCAGAATTTCTAGAATTTTATCCTTTGGGACAAAACTGTAAATACATATTTTTTAATTTCATGTTTAGCAGCCGCAAGATCAAAACCTAGAGTCCTATTTTTGTTTCATAGTAGCACCATGGGGGAATCATACTGACTACAAGATGACACACTAGCCCACATTCCAGATGAAAATTAATATTTTGGTGCCAAATAGTGAAATAGATGGAGGAATTTCACATAATCCCATTGCAAGCCCTCAAACCTAGCCACTTCAAAAGACTTCAGGGTCTAGAAAAGACGGGAAAGTGAAATCAATATGAATTGCTTCTTGCTGCAAGAGGTAACATCCTTCTGGAAGTTCAAAGTCCCAGCAAACCACTCAGAGGGATGATGGCTCTGTAATGTGTCAGCGAGGCTAGGCTGAGCGACAACCCACTCCCCTAAGCTGTTAGTCTCGCTTAGCAACAAGGTGGATTCCCTCAGGAGAATAGAGGATGAAAGGAAGTCAGTAGCCAGTGTGCAGCATAAACACCAACGCAGGTGTTGCTGGGAAGAGACTGGACAGCATTTTGCGGGATTTTGTGGGATTTTTGTCCTGGGTGGGCCTTACTTCATCAGTTGAAGGGTATTCATAGAAGGCTTAAAACTTCCCCGACCTAGCAACCCCACAGAGCAACTGCTCTTCTCCCCACTCACTCTGCTCCCCCAACTGTCTCCTGTGGGAGTGCGCATTCCAGAGAGCCTGCACTACAGACTTGACACCTGCTTAGCCGGCACTCACAAGTAGGTGAGCCAGTCCCTTGAATTAAATCCTTGTTCTGGTTGTACGTCTCTGGTTGGGCCCTGACTGATACAGACAAGCCAGGATGGACTGGGGTATGCCTCCAGTCTTTTCACTGGCAAGCTTCAGATTGAAGGAAAAAATACGTATAAAAAAAAAAATGTGACCCTCGGTTTTAAAATTTTAGATTAACTGGAATGAAAATATTTAAATGCCTCACTGGTGATGAGACAGTTAGTACATCAACTCAAATAGTGAGCAAGTATATGCATATACACATATAAAAACTAATGCTGGGGATGCCTGAGGGGCTCTGTCGGTTAAGCGTTTGCTTTCGTCTCAGGTCCTGGGATCGAATCCCATGTTGGTCTCCCTGCTCAGCAAGGAGCCTGCTTCACCCCTTGCCTGCTATTGCTTCTGCTTGTGCTTTCTCTCTCCCTCCTTCTCCCTCCCTCTCTCATCAAATAGACAAATAAAAAATCTAAAAAAAAAAAAAACAACAACTAATGTCTAAGTTCCATATAAAATAGAACATCAGAACCATTTTCATAACCCAAGAACATAAGAAAGTATCTGTGATTAATCGTTAGGGGCTAGGTTTCTTTATGGGTTTACTACTTAAATGACAATCATCAAAATTACTTCACCATGCTATTTTAATGAAATGCCCATTAAGACAAAATTCACTTCAAAGATCATCCAAAGGTGATAGGTACAAAAGTGCTGTTACTGATGTTTATATGCTCCAGGAAATAAAAATCAATTGTAACATATACCAACCTTATGTACTATATAAAAGTCTCAGGCCGCCTGACTGGCACAGTCGATTAAGTGTCTGATTCTTGATTTCAGCTCAGGTCACGATCCCAGGGTAATGAGATCGAGCCCTGAATCAGGCTCCGTGTTCTTCATGGAGTCTATTGTGATTCTCTCTCCCTCTCCTTCTGCCCGTTCTCCCCCACCCTAAGCATTCTCTCTCTCTTCCTCTCTTAAATAAATCATTAAATCTTAAAAAAAAATGTTAGACTCACCTCAACTCTGCAATGATGTCTTTGTGGAAGGCATTGAGCAGAAGAGCTATTCTGTTCTCAGAATTTTCCTCTAATAAAAACGAGAAGAATGATTTCAAAATCTGTCCCATGAAATCCACTATGCTTCTTGGAGGAATGATTATTCTCTCACCATTTTCCGACAGTATCTGGTTCAAGGTGAGCTTAATGAAATTCGTTATGGGAAGGTCACTATCACTTGAACTTGCGGCTGTCTCTGGAGACCTCCCAGCTAACTTATTGATTGTGTTAATTAGGAAACTTTCAAGAAAGAATTGAGCAAGTGAGAAATTAGTTAGCTGCTCCTGGCTTAGCAGTTGAGTAAGATGGGTAACATCGAGATTACCTTCCCTAGAAATGGTTTTAAGAAGCCCCCAAAACGTAGCAATATCCTTGGTCAACAAAACTAGATCATCAGTTGAACTCTGATTGGCCATAAGAAGAAATAATGTTTGAAGCATCCTGGAGTCACCTTCATTTGCCCATTTATGAAGCCAATTTCTTACGACCAACAGAAAATCCTCAGTGACTTCTGATATCCTCAACGATGATGAGCCCAGGCTTTCAAGTTGCAAAGTTACATTTTGAAGAGTCTCTGAATTAATCATTTGAATTTCTTTGATAATTCTTTGATAAAGCTGGGATCTTATAGGAAAGTCATGGCTTAGATCTGTCATGATTTGCTCAAGCTCAATCCCTAGATCCTCAAAGTACGAAGAGTTGTAAGTTGCTTCTCTTTTAGTAAAACTTAACGGTGCTTCTAAATCACTGCCTGTCAGGATGGCATCTAGAAATGTCTCAAATGAAGGGTCTAGAGAAAGGGTAGTATTTTCTAGATGCTGATCCCCAGAAGAGAACTTCATGATCTTTTCAAAATTTAAGGAAATCTTATTTCGAACAGATGCCTCTGCACCTTCACTAATGTTAAGGATCTTGTATAAACTAGCTAGAGTATCAAGAATGTTTTCATCTAATGGAACTTTTGTAAAGTTAACGCTTTTTAATTTTGCTATGATTTGTGAAACAATTTGCCTTATGGAGCCGCTCAGACAAAGTTCAGAGATGCTGCCATTGCTTTGATTTTCAAAAGAAGGGACAAATGGTAACACTTTATGCCAAAATTCCTGCATGGTTTTCACAAGCGAAATTTTAACATTGAAGATTTCAGAAAGCTCTAGAAGAATGGAATTCCAGTTCACTAGTTCATGAACTACACAGACTATCTTCCTCGTAATCTCCTTTGGTAAGCCTTCATCCAAACATTGTGAAACTTCACCTGGGGGAGAGAGGTGAAGGTGGTCGAGGATACCATCCACTTTGGTGTAAAAGGGAGAAGACAGAAGCTCATGGGACTTACAGGCTTCTAACTTCGGATTCTGCTGAAACCCAGAAGTTGTGTGATTCCAGCACCAAAACACAGGAAGGCAAGTGAAAGCCTCAGAAAGAATTCCTGGTTTCTCTGATATTAACTCAACTGTGTCCGAAAGAGCTTTTATCACAATAGCAAAGTCTTCCTTGGTGACATTGGAAATGCTTATGCCATGAAGGAGAGTGAAGTTGTAGACATCCCTGAGGAATTCTGTGATGTTTTGGTCAGCTCCCCTCTGTAGGAGCCTCACAACATGAGGAAGCAGGTAGTAGACGTCTACCACAACGTTCACATCTTCCTTAGGGAACAAGCGTGAGAACTTCAGTAGATGATTAACATTCCAAGAACGTGAGCTGTCTACAAATTTTTCCACCAAGGCTACAAGCAGGTTGGCTCCCAGACTGCCAGTACCTAAGCTGCTGATATTCTTAAAGAAATCTGTTAGGCTTCCACTCATTTGCTCAAGTTGGTCAACCAGCAGATCTATATCTGTCTTCTTGAGAGTGTGCAGGAGAGACGCGACCTTCTTGAAAACTTGAACATCACCTGAATCTTGTGGAATATTGTGAAGAACCGAGGGCGCTAGGGAGTTGAACACATCCCTAATCAGCTGGATGGCAAGACCCACAGCATTCATGATTTCATGTGGAATTATTTGTGGTGGATTTTGGAGATCATGAGAGAGGTTGAAGGCAAGGTAGCTGGCTAAATGATAAAAAGAACTGCCTAACCTGTTGACATCCTTTTCTTTTGGGCTGGTGGTAAATACATTTAAAGACTTTTCAGATGTAGAAGAGGAGTCATTTTCTAAGATATGAGTGGAAATACCTTTCATAAGTTTTTGAATTTCCTTCCCCAGAGCTATGAAACTCAGCCAAAAATTTGTGAACTGGGTAGGTATGTCATCTGACAATTCAACAGGTCTTAGGATTAATTCAGTAAAACGCGTCCAATTGGATTGAGACGCAAAATCGAAGTCTCTTGTCAAGTTGTTGATAATCATCCTTACTTGGTTTGTGGAATCATTTAAAAGGGTTAGTAAGATCTCAAATTTGGGTACCTTTTCCTTTTCAAAGACTTCGGTGAACATGGCATTCAGAAAGTCAGTTACATTTTTCAATACAATATTCACACAATTTATATCTGACTTATTCAGTGTGCAGTGAGGTCCCTTCATACTGAGAATCCAAGTAACAAGCTTCAGTGTAGAGTTAATTTGGTCTTTCACATCTCTGAAACTCCTCCAATTACCCTGAGGATAGTCTTGTGCAACACTGGGGTTATACACCATGTACAGATGGTGTGTGATGTCTGCCCATGCAACACATCCCTTCAGTTTGCTAATCATGTTCTCAGAGGAAAATGTGGAATTTAGCATGGCCAGGATACGTAATATCTTCTGTGAAGTATTTACATGTAGTAAGCCATCTTCCAAAATAAACTCAGTCACGTTTTGGAAAATATCGGCACAGGACAATAAATCTTGGTCATGTGACACATTTCGAAGCAATAACATTGTTCCTCTTAGCTCAGTGATGACCCTTTCAAACCTCACTCCACAATTTGTGATGTTATTTGAAAGAAAGTGATTTATCTGCCGTTCGTTTCTGTCAATGTATGCTGAGGTATCGCTTAACTCCTTGAAAACATCAAGTAAAGAATAGAAGAATTCTCTGCTGGCATTTGTATGTAATGGAAATGTCTTTAGCTGATGCAGGGCCGTTTCCATGGTGAAAAGGGATTTCCCTACCTGGTCAAGGCTAAGCGACTTTACCCTAACTAATGCATCACCTAATGCTACCCAGAGATCTCTGAGAGTCAAAAAATCATCCCAACCATGAAAGCTATCAGCTTGAGTTACATTTTTAAACAAATTCAATATGACTCTGGCAGGGCAATGGGTGGGAAATATTCCCCGGCAGCTTTTAGAAATTTTCACATCACTTTCCAGTTCATCCAGAAGCTCAGTGAGACCAGTGTTGAGAGGAGTGAAAACACTCACATCAAACTGAAATATTTGAGATACACTTCCCCAGATTTCAGTCCACATTTGAAGCCATGAGATGGTACAGTGAACAGCCATTAACTCATTGAACATACTGCCATTCACTGAGAGGTTGGAAAGAATTTGTGCCCATGGAAGAATCAATGAAGATCCTTTATCTGTTGAATAATTCCCAGAGGAGATGTTCTTATTATCCAGGGCAAAGCATTCATTACCCAACGGGGCTTCGACTGATCCATTGAAGAGTTGGCTCATGTACTGAAAGAAAGAAATACGGAAATCTCCATTGACCATGAGCAGCTGCTTGAGGCCCATCAACGTGGCATGGATCACTTCCAGTTCTGGGCCCTCTCTAGACAACAAGGATTGGGCTTGAAGTTCCAAGTAGTTAAAAACTGAAAGCAACTGCTGACAATTAGATCCTCCAGAAAGTCCCTCAAGAAGCCTTGTTGTCTCATACAGAAATGCAAATGCTTTACCGATGTTTTGGGAATTGAATTGCTTTATGATATCCAAGATGTGCTCTGAGGTTTGTGCAAGGAAAGACAGCAAAGACTCTATGCTCGGAATGCTCAAGAATTTATAAATATATTGGAAACATGAAGAATAAATCTTCAGAAGCAAAGCTGAATCGTTGTCCTGGAAGACATTTAGATATATCTGACTCAAGATTAGGTCCACTTTTCGTCTTTCAGGCTCAGAAAGGGCTGAGAAAAGTTCAGATGCATTCCTTATAGCATAGACTGTGTCCAGAGCTTCAAAGACCTGTCCCTGCTTCAGAAACCCGAATTCATAGAGACTGTTTATCACAGTTTCACTCAAATGGACAAAGTCCATTTCCATACCTGGTGATAGTGGCCAGTCTGAATGGAACAACTGGGAAAAGTTAAGGCTCTTAATAAGGACCTTCTCGTCTTCTGGGACAGAAAAATTAAGAAGCATAGACAAGGTTTCCAGTTTGACTCTTCCTTCTTTTGAAATGCCATACATCCACAATTCCAGCAGCTTGGGATCAATTTCAAAAAGTACTAATTCCATGAACCTCAGAATATTGTTTGATTCATTCTTTAACCAGAGACGTTCGAGAGTTTCTATTTTGTTGATCACCACTTTGCCAAATTCCAGAAGTTTCTGAGTATCAATAGCAGATGGGTCACTCTCTAAACTTCTTAAACGATTTACCCACAAGTGGCTTGTGTTCAGAAGAGTCTCAGGGAGAGATGGGAGGTCATGGAATTTGGACACGCTGGCTGAGTCAAAAGAATCAGGCAATAATTTCTGCAAAAATCCCACGAAAGATAAAAAAAAGTTTATTTCCTCATCCTCGAAGGAATGCAACTTCTTTTCCATCAGGAGAAGTTCCTTTGTGGAATTCAAGACCCTACAACATTAATGGAATTGTCTTAGTATCCAAAAAACAAATAAATAAATTCAAGACAAATTCGATTTATCAAATTTTCAAAGTAATACGTGTATTTAGAGCAGAACACAAAGGGACTATTTACTACACAGTAGATTTCACGAGGGGAATTAAATTACTGTATCTGGAAGTGCTTTAGAAAGTCACAAGGCTGATGCATGTATGTAACTTAAAATCTGCTTCCTTCCTTTAAATTATTTTACTCCATGATTTCACATGTAGGAGCATTAAAGGTAAGTTTGCTATGTATGTCAGAAGAATCTGAGGATTCAATTCCTTGTGTCTCAGAATGTCTTGGCTAAGAGCAGGGGGAGGGGCAGAGAGGCAAAGGAAGAAGCAGATTCCCCCCTGAACAGGGAGCCCGATGCGGGGCTCCATCCGAGGACTCTGAGATCATGACCCGAGCTGAAGGCAGACGCTGAACTGACTGAGCCCTCCAGGTGCCCAGAAACTCATGATTTTAGATAGCGTACTTTCTCTCCAGGTGCCTACTTATAAAATACAAATAGTCCTCAAAGGAGCAATTCAGGGGTTCCCACAAATCCACACCCGTAATAGAAGTCCACACTTGGAGAAGTTCACTGACTTCCACTAACTCAGGAGTTACCAGCACACTTTTTAAATCCTTGTGGCTCTATGTGTTTCAGAGTTTAGAAAGACAGCACAGGGGGCCCCTGGGTGGCTCATGCGGCTCGGTGTCTGACCCTTGATTTTGGCCCTGCCATGATCTCAGGATCGTGAGATCGAGCCCCACATGGGGGTCTGTGCTGAGGGTGGAGTCGGCCAGAGATTCTCTATCTCTCCTTCTCTCTCTGCCCCTTCCCCTGCTCATGCTCTCTCTTCCTAAGTAAAAATAAATAAAATCTTTTTAAAAAGGTAAAAAGAAGACACAGTTCACGTATCAAGTATGTATTAGTCCCCCCCCCCCCGCGGTGACGTCGGGGACAGACCCTCAACTCATGAACACTCCCTGCAATGAGACCTGAGATGGGCTCACTGTGCTGGGCTCTCTGTGTTGGGGTCTCTGTGGAAAGAGCTGTGATACCCCCATAAGAAAAGCCTACATGTCCAGACGTCAAAAGACACATTAAAAAAAACTGTGGGTAAGATATTTTGACTGGCACTGGCCACCAACACCTTCAAGGCTGAATTCCTTTCTAAACTTCTTTCCCTCTGCAATCCTGTTGGCTAGGGCCCAGTCTGACACAGGACAGACAGGAGAGAGCGAATGATGACTGCTGGTTTCTCCCCTCTAACAGCTGGGATCTGGGAGCACAAGGTACAGCCTTCATTTAGTTTTCTTTCTTTTTTTTAAGATTTTATTTATTTATTTACTTGAGAGGGAGGGAGCATGCACACAGAAGGGGAGGGGCGCCCCATCATTTTATCTACTCTGATTTGCAACACAGTGGCTATTTTGAACCAGGGAAGGTGGAGAACATTCTCCAGGCAATTTCTCCTACAAGAGCCAGAAAGCTGCGCTATTAGGAATTCCATATGGAACTTGCTCAAGTCCAGCCCTTTATAGAAACACACGCATAACTGGAGCGCCTTGGTTGCTCACTGGGTTAAGCATCTGCCTTCGACTCAGGCCATGATGTCAGGGTCCTGGGATCTCCTAATGCCAGGGTCCTGGGATCAGGCCCTGCATCGGGCTCCCTGCTTCTCCCTTTGTCCCTCCTCCCACTCGTTTTCTCAATTTCTCGCTCCCTCTCTCTCTCAAATAAATAAACTCTCTTAGAAAAATAAAGAACTGTGTGAGCAAGGCTACAGTAGAACTAACTAGTACCACGGGTAGAAATATGGCTCTATGTTTTTACATCACTTTACAATTTATAAGGCATTTTTCTACCTACAGAAGCCTGTAGGGATATACATCAGTATCTTCAGGTCATGGAAAAATAAATATTTCAAATATTACATTATATAGAAATTTTTTCATATATATATATGGTTTTTTAAAAGATTTTATTTATGTATTTGAGAAAGAGAGAGTGAGTGAAAGAGAGAGCATGAGAGGGGAGAAGGTCAGAGGGAGAAGGAGACTCCCCGCAGAGCAGGGAGCCCGATGTGGGACTCAATCCCGGAACTCCAGGATCATGACCTGAGCTGAAGGCAGTGGCTTAACCAACTTAACCCTCTTTGTTTTTTTTTTTAAATTAACAGATTTGCACTGCTATTATATAGCTGGAACAGGACATGGCCCAGAGTTGTTCTTTTCAGGCTTAGTTTCCATCATATGATTTGCAATTAATGCCTATCTTTGTTTTTATTTATTCACTCATCACATTATCTAGCATCTATCAGGACAGACCCTGGGCCAGCTGCCACAGGTCTACAGCAATAAAATGAAACATGCCCTCAGAGCACATACGGACCACTTTTACTGCTGTCTTTCTGGGGCTATTAAATATTTGAGACTTTCAGGGAAGTACAGTATTGTACAGTATTGTAAACCCAACCTGAGCACAGGAATGATTCTCCAGGGGGTCTAGCTCATGCTCTTTCTTGGCCCACCTAAGCTTTAAAAGTTTTGGGAGTGATGGGGCACCTGGGTGGCTTGGTTGGTTAAGCAACTGCCTTCGGCTCAGGTCATGATCCCGAAGACCCAAGATCAAGCCCCACATCAGGCTCCCTGTGCATCAGGAAGCCTGCTTCTCCCTCTCTCGCTCCCCTTGCTTGTGTTCCCTCTCTAGCTATGTTTCTCTCTGTCAAATAAATAATTAAAATCTTTAAAAAAAAAAAAAGTTTTGGGAGTGACAAATCTTAGTTCCAGAAAGATGTTACCCGAATAGCTTTTGAACCTTGGCATGCACCAGAACCGCAGGGGACATTCCTTAACTCTCCAGAAACCTGGGTCCTCCACACAGCCAAGCTGTAGCACATCCGGGCAGGCTCCAGGAATCTGCATTCTTAGCAAACTTCACAGATGAGTTTGATCCATTCCCAAATTTGAAAGCTATGTCCTAATGCAAGGCTTCTGTCCTGTGTCATCCCAACACACCTCACAAGCAATAGAGGGGGCTTTAAACTATATAAAGGGACACCTGGGTGGCTCAGTTGGTGACCCATCTAACTCTTGGTTTCCGCTCAGGTTATGATCTCAGGGTCATGGGATCGAGCCCCGTGTCAAGCTCCACACTCACTGCAAAGTCTGTTTAAAGACTCTCTGTCCCTCCCCCTCTGCCCCCCAACTCTCTAAAATAAATAAATAAATCTTAAATTATACACAATATCCAGGGTTCCTGGCTGGCTCAGTCAGGGGAGCACGCAACTCTTGAGCTCAGGGTTGTGAGTTCAACCTCTTCATTGGGTACAGAGCTTGCTTTAAAAAGTAATAATAAATAAATGAAATGAAAAACTCATCTATTAAAAAAGTAAGTACATGGGGCACCTGGGTGGCTCAGTTGGTTAAGCGACTGCCTTCGGCTCAGGTCATGATCCCAGAGACCCGGGATCGAGCCCCACATCGGGCTCCCTGCTCGGCGGGAAGCCTGCTTCTCCCTCTCTCAGTCCCCCTGCTTGTGTTCCTTCTCTAGCTGTGTTTCTGTCTGTCAAATAAATAAATAAAATCTTTTTAAAAAAATTAAGTACAGAAAGAAACTGTATACAATCTCCGTAGGTTTCACATAAGAATTTCTGTCTCAATGAATGAGCAGCATATAATGTGACAGATTTAGTTTCCAAGATCGCTTCTCTCCCAGAAGTCCCCAGAGCTCCCAGAATCTTCAGTCACTGATCCCATGTCTAAAGTAAGCAACTATATGGGACTATTATTCAATCATTTCATTTTTGGAGCATCTATTATAAATCTATTATAAACTTTTGAAGGAAAATCTTATGTCTATCATCTGTACTTTTCAAAATCCATGGAAACATGAGTCATAGATGCTATGGGGCAAATATTATCGAACCTCTGATATGAAATACTACATCAACAGTCACACCAGGAGCTCACATTTTAAAGCAAATGTTCCCTGAGGTGCCTGGGTGGCTCAATCAGTTAAGCATCCAACTCTTGATTTCAGCTCAGCTCATGATCTCAGGGCCATGGGATTGAGCCCCACATTGGGCTCCATGCTGGACATGGAGTCTGCTTGGGATTCTCTCTCTCCCTCTCCCTCTCCCCCCCACTCACACTCTCTCACACACTCTCTTAAAAAAATAATAATAACATAAATAAGGCAGATGTTTCCTATAAATAGGTTTTGTTTGTCTTCAGATGATAGTTAAATCAAAACCCAGAAATTGAATTTTGAAAACTTACCTGGAGATGGTAGCAGCTGGAGACCTGACTAAGTTACCCAAAAATGTGAAATAATTATCGGCGATGGCTTCCCAATCCATGTCTTCTTCGTAACAAGGAGATTCCTCAGAGAAAGCTAAATAGAAAGGCAAGTCATATATCGATTTCAAGTTAGACACGACAGTCAAATCTGTCAAAATGGAAAATGCTCTAGTGGAGTTCATCTGGTTGAAAATAAAGCCAAAAAAAAGACTAGTCATCAAGCAGTGTAGACAGTGATCCATAGAAAACAGGAAGTAGGGGCACCTGGGTGGCTCAGTCGTTAAGGGTCTGCCTTACACTCAGGTCATGATCCCAGGGTCCTGGGATCAAGCCCCGCATCAGCTCCCTGCTCGGCGGGAAGCCTGCTTCTCCCTCTCTCAGTCCCTCTGCTTGTGTTCCCACTCCAGCTGTGTTTTCCTCTGTCAAATAAATAAATAAAATCTTTAAAAAAAAAAAAAAGAGAGAAAGAAAACAGGAAGTAAATAAGGCGAGACCCATGATTATCCCACCTGTTGTGTTGAAGAGAGTGTCCCAGCAATGACACAGAAGGTGGAACTAAGGGGAGCTAGCGGGCACCTTGAGTAGACAGGATGAAGGTTGAAGTCTGAAAAACTGCATGGATACACACAACAGATTTCCAGGACAGAGCTGCACAGATGGAGCACCTGCTGTATATGTCCTTCAAGTATTCAGCTAAGGGTAAATCAGTGCATGCTGGTGAAGAAATCCCCTAAGACCAAGGAAGGATCCACCAAAAAAGATTCAAGGAAAGCGTCCAGTGGTCATGTGGGCCAGGAACAAATTCTGTTTCCATCAGCCAGACTGGAACTATCCGTAATTCTCATTAGACAGTGAGTACAAGATGCAAAATGGGTGTTGCCTCAGTCCTAGAGAATATCTGCAACCACAGCCATTCCAGTCCTGCCTAACAAACCTTAAAAGCAAGATCTTAAAGAATCAAACTGTTTCTGATAACATAAAAAACAGGGGTCCCTGGGTGTCTCAGTTGGTTAAACGTCAGCCTTCAGCTCATGTCATGATCTCAGGGTCCCGGGATTGAGTCTTAGATCAGAGTCCTCACTCAGCAGATGGTCTGATTCTCCCTCTGCTGCTTCCCCCAACTCATTCTTCCTCTACTCAAATATATAAATAAAATCTTTAAAAAAATAGGAAAATAAAATAGCATGCATGAAACAAGGCTAAAGTCATAATGTCTGGCATCCAATCAAAAATTACCAGGCATGCAAAGAAGCAGGTAAAGGTAACCTGTACTTAGGATAGAAACATAATCTAAACTAACCTAGAAGAGTACAGCACTGGCACAAAAACAGACACATAGATCAATGCAACGGAACAGAGACCTCAGAAAATAAGCCTACATCTATATGGCCAGTTAATCTACAACAAAGGAAGCAAGAACACACTATGGGTAAAAGACAGTCTGCAACAAATGGTGTTGGGAGAACTGGACCACTTTCTTACACCATCCATAAAAAGAAAGTCCAAATACACCAAAGATCTAATGTGAGACCTGAACCCATAAAACTCCTAACAGAAAGCGCAGGCAGTAAACTCTAAGACATCAGTCTTAGAAATACTTTTCTCAGGAAAGGGCAACAAAATCAAAATTTTTTGTCTGACATCTTTTGCTGAGCATAATTAATTAGATTGGTTAGTTTGTGCTTCCTTTGTGAGTTAGCGCGTTCCTTCCTTGAGACCGTGGTGTAATACACGTGCTGGGAGGACCACAGCTAGTCTTTCTAGTCCCATGAGTCACACTTCACTGGCTCCCTGGTTGCAGGGGTTGCAAATACACAGGAGCTATGACCGCACATGCTCAAGTCTTAGATGGAAATATGCTTTCTTTTCTTTAGAAGCAAAACGGCTGGATTACACAGTATTTGCATGTATAACTTTTTAAGACAGTTTTTCAAAGCCGTCATACCATTTTACATTCCCTCCAGAACCCTATGATGATGACCCCAGTCTTTCCACATCCTTGCCAACACTTGGCACATCTGCTTAAACAAGCGAGCCATTCTCGGGCGCTTGGGTGTCTCAGTCAGTTAAGAGTTGGACTGTTGGTTTCAGCTCAGTTCATGACCTCAGGGTAGTGGGATCAAGCCCCATGTGGGACTCCACGCTTGGACAAAGGAGCCTGCGTAAAGTTCCCTGCCTCTGCCACTGCCCCTCCCCTTCCTCGTACTTGCTCATGTGCTCTCCATTTCTCTCTAAAAAAAATTTTTTTTAAATAATAAAGGCTAATTCTGATCTCTTAACTCACATCTATTAGTTGATGTGCTTCTGTCTTGTGGAAACATGCATTAAACTTTACCCTAAAATACTGGTACGAGAGAAAACAACCATCGCACCCAAGGGAATATGCACTTGAACAATTATTCCTCACTTGGTACTTACGTAACACCCAATACACTACACCTACCCTACTAAGAAGTAACTTGCTTAATCCTCATAGGATTGTGTCTATTTACGAATGAAGAAAAGTTCCCAACCACATGGCCAGGCAGGGGTAGAGCCTAATCAGGCCAATTCCAACGTCCAAGCCCTTTACCACCTTGCCACTTGTCCCCGGAGGTCTTGTCGGGACCTAACTGCTGAGCCACAGCTGGAAGCCTGCTGTCACCCATAGGTTAGGGGCCCACACACCAGCCTTGACCAGGAACTGGGAGCAGACATTCCTGCATGTGGCTGGCCACAATGTTTTATCCAACCTTCCTACTACAAACACCCAGAGGAGATATTTAATACAACTTAATATTTTTAAATCTTTGAAGGCATCAGACAGCTCTGAAAGCCAAGCGTATTCATGGTGGGGCCAGGATGCAGAAGACAGAAGGCAGGTGAGATGAAGCCCAGCACTTGAAGCCACTTTTCCATTGAAGGCAATTGCTACTTCACAAAACAAGACCAAGAACTGAGAAAATGAACAGAGCTTTCAACAGTCTCACTAGAGCAGGAAATAATTGGAATTCAGGACAAATCAAGGGGAAAATGTCTTTGGTCAACACCACAGCCTCAGGCTAGGACCCCAAAGGCCTACATTCTAGCAGTAATAGCAGACAACAAATACATAAGATCTCACCAACACTGGGCACTTGAATGGCTCAGTGGATTAAACCTCTGCCTTCGGCTCAGGTCACGATCTCAGGGTCCTGGGATCGAGACCTGTATCTGGCTCCCTGCTCAGCGGGGAGCCTGCTTCCTCCTCTCTCTTTGCCTACTTGTGATCTCTCTCTCTGTGTCAAATAAATAAATAAAATCTTTAAAAAAAGAAAAGATCTCACCAACACTGACACTATGCTTTTAAAACAAAAGGAATCAACTTCTGGCTGTATTAAGTTAACAGGCCGCTCCCTCTAACTGCCTGTCAGAAACAAACAAGCAAGAAAATAAGCAAACAACTATCTGAAGAATGAAAAACATCCAGAGTATCAAATTATCTCTATAATTGTTCATATATAATGTCTGGAATAGAGTCAAAAACAAGTACATGGAAAACATAAGAGAAATAAAGAAGAAAATCACACAATAAAAATAGACACTCAAGAGATCAAATTATTGGAGTTACCAGATACAGCCTGGATTTAATAAAAACAATAAATTGAAACTCTAGAACTTATTATAATAACTAAAATTGAGAAGCCAATGAATAAGCTTAATATACATTAAATGCATTCTTAAGAAGGAATTAGTGACCTACAAAATAAGTCAAAGATAACTATCCAGACTGTACCATAAAGGAAAAAAGGAGGGAAAAAAAAACACAGAAAAAAGAAAAAGAGAGAGAGAGATGCCACTTTTGTCACTTCTACTCAACATAGTATTGGAAGTCCTAGCCATAGCAATTAGAGAAGAAAAAGAAATTGAAAATATACAAATAAGAAAGGAAAAAGTAAAATTATCCTTTTTTGCCGATGACATTATCTTACACATAGAAAACTAAATATCCCACAAAAAAACTTTTAGAACTAATAAACCAATTCAACAAAGCTGTGGGATTCATAATCAACACGCAGAAATCAGTTGCATTTTTCTATATTAACAATGAATAATATGAAAAGGAAATTAAGGTGTGCTGGACTCACTCAGTAGAGTGTGTGACTCTCAGTCTCAGGGTTGTGAGTTTGAGACCCACGTTAAGTATAGGGATCACTTAAAAAAATCTTTAAAAAAATAAGAAAAGGAAAGAAAATTATGAAACAGTTCCATTTATAATAAAAAAAATGATTAAATACTTTGGAGTAAACTTAATCGTGGTGACATCCTCCTTGAACAGCCAGACTCCAGCTAATACTAACATTAATACTGACAACAAGGGTGCCTGGGGGCTCAGTCAGTTAAGTGTCTGCCTTCAGCTCAGGTCATGATCTCAGGGTCCTAAGACCAGGCCCCAAGTCAGGCTCTCTGCTCAGCACAGAGTCTGCTTCTCACTCTCCCTCTACCCCTGCCCACTGACTTGCACATGTGTTTTCGCTCTTTCTCTTAAATAAATAAATAAATAAAATCTTAAAAAAAATATGAGGACATCCATGATGTGTGCACGTATGTGTGTGTGGCATATATATATTTTTTGGAAGACTTTAAATATTTATTTGAGAGACAGGCAGAGATAGCACAAATGAGGGAGCAGGCAAGCAGACTCCCCACCAAGCAGGGAGCTGACATGGGGCTCAATTCCAGGACCCTGAGTTCATGACTTGATGCGAAGGCAGACACTTAACCAACTGAGCCACCCAGGTGCCCCTCAATGATGTATATTTTTAAGGCAAAGACAATGTTAGAGGAAAAGGAAATTTCATTTCCTAATGATAAAAGAGCTCATCCAATAAGAACATATGTCAGTTCTAAATTGTGTGTATCTAATAATGTAACTTAAATGACACCTCACTGAGAAATTTTAACTCATCTATGTTGGCAACTGATTAAAGAGGCAGATAAGAAATAGGTAAGAAGTGCATGATCAACATACTTGACCTACTTAATATATATAATTACTACACCCAACAAGGATGGAATTGACCTGGTTTTGGAGAACACACACATTTACCAAAATTGACCATGTGTGCCACAAACACTTCTCAACAAATTCCAAAGACTGAACATTGAGAGTGTTCTCTCACTAACATAGGTGAGAAATTCAGAGTTTTCTTTAGAAATCACTTGAAAGGTCCCCAGATGTTAGTGAAAATTAAGCAATATATTGAAATCATAATAAATATCAGGCAATTTTGAACAGAATGTTAACAAGACTATGACCTATCAAACTGTGTGCCTTATACTAGAGCTCTGCATAGAAGAAATGTTATAGCTTTAAAAGCATCTATTAGAAAGAAGCAAATCCGGGTACCCTGGTGGCTTAGTCATTAAGTGTCTGCCTTCGGCTCACATCATGATCCCAGGATTCTGGGATCATGCTCATGGGGCAGTCTGCTTCTCCCTCTCCAACTCCCCCTGCTTGTTTTCCCTCTCTTTCTCTCTTCTCTGTCAAATAAATAAATAAAATCCTTTTAAAAAAAAGTAAAGAAGAAAATTTGAAAATCAAGAAGCTAGAAGAAACATCAAACTGAGTTTAATAAAAGGAAAGAAGAAAATAATACAGATAAAAAAGGAAATTCATGAAACAGGAAACAAATTAGGAAAATCTATGAACGAGGACACAAATGTACAGAACAGAGAATCAAGAAAACTCCATTCGCCGACTAGCTATATTTCTACAATGGAACAAGCCTTTAGGCAGCATGACGCACCCAGTGGGATGTCCAGACAGAAGGGAGGTGAAGTCAGCGCCTCCAGAGACAGACCACCTACAACTGTGTCTTGGCTTTGACATTGGAGTTCTGTGGTCTATGCCAGAATTTAATCTCCATGAGCCTCAGTATTCCCATCTGAAAATGAAGTCAAAATGGGACCCAAGCTCAAGACCTGACACAGGGATTGGATGAAATAATTCAGACAAAACACAACAAACATTCTGATTGTCAATGTCATTGAGACTTCTGCACCCAGGCTTCGCACGGATACCGAATGTCCCTCTCTGTCACCTGTGTTTCTAGAAATGGTCAGAAGCTGGCCAAGTCATAGTAGCAGATGAGCACTCACCCGGGGAGGCACGGCCATCGGCCCAGCACTGCCACCAAGTGCGGAGCTCAGTGTGGCCCACCCGCAGCCGAAGCAGAGACCCGACGTGTGGCTTGTGCTTGTGACACTGATGGCCACAGAGAGCGGCTTCCCAGGCAGCCTCTAAAAGCAGCAGTTGAAGTATGGAGAGTCCTTGAAAACCTAAACATGGAACTACACTACAATCCAGCAATTGCACTACTAGGTATTTACCCAAAGGATAGAAAAAGACTGATTCAAAGGGGCACATGCACCCCGATGTCTACAGTAGCAATGTCCACAGTAGCCAAACTATGGAAACACCCCAGTGCCCATCGACTGATGAGTGGATAAAGAAGATGTGATATATAAATACCATGGAATATTATGCAGCCATCAAAAAGAACGGAATCCTGCCATTTACAACAACATGGATGGAGCTACAGAGTATTATGCTAATTGAAACAAGTCAATCAGAGAAAGACAAATACCGTGTGATTTCACTCATATGTGGAATTTAAGAAACAAACCTACAGAGCAAAGGAGAAGAGAGAGAGAGAAAGAGACAAATGAAGAAACACACTCTGAACTCTAGAGAACACACTGCTGGTCAGCAGAGGGGAGGCAAGTGGGGGATGGGGGAACGGGTGATGGGGATGAAGGACTGCACCTGTTGTGATGTAGGGAAGTGTTGACTCTCTGTATTGTACACCTGAGGCTAATATTATACTATGCTATGCTAAAATTAACTGGAACTTAAATACAAATTAAAAGACAAAAACAAAAACCCCAGCTGTTTGAGGAAGAAGGAAGGGAGCGAGATTAGGTAGACATGACCATGGAGCAGGAACCCCAAGTCGAAGCAGCAGGTGCTCCGAGGGGAAGGTGGTAACCCACGGAGATGGAGTGCACGAGGCACAAGCACAGCGATCGCGGTCCCGGAGGAGAGCCGTACCCAGACGACCAGAGATCCCCCAGGATGGACGAGTCAGAATCACAGGTCCCGGCCTGCCAGCATCTTCTCAGAAAGAGGGCCCTTGGGATGAGGGAATGACTGTCTGTGGGTCAGGCCACTGCAAATTTGTGTAATTCATATTTGAGAGGATTGTTGGATTTGAAGATGGCAAGGGAAGAAGGGAGCTGGCTCGACATGGGGGTGCCACCTCCAGAGGGCAGGGTGGGTCAAAGAGCACATGAGTGATGAGGCCCCACATGCAGCACTTCTGGACTTTTTGGGGTCCATCATGCCTAGTCCGCCCATGTCCATGTTTATCAGCCAAACCAGGACAGGTTGGAAGGAAACGAGGTCGCTAGTAGAAACGGCTAGGACAACCAGTCAAGCCAGGGACCCCAGTTAGTCTTTCCGTAATGGACCGCGGTAACTCACTGTCGGCATCACAATGGCAAATGTACTTGGTGAGCCTCTGCTCCCGGCTCCCCTTTGTTAAATAGGGGGCATCTCTCAGAGCAACACATGAAAGGAGGAGTGGCTCCCAGGTTCCCGCAGCGAAGACCACTGACTTACCGGACAGATTGTTCTGGAGGCTTCCTTGTACGTTCGCAGAGCGGACCAGTTCACAGGTCTTCCTGATAAATCCTGTGAAGCCCGTCCAGTAGGATGTTTCTTCCAGGGATGACTGTACTTTTCCTAGTGCATGAAATATCCTGCAGTCCAAGAGAACCGAGAAAGCTCACATTTGATCGACAGAACATGATGAGTTCATCTAAACGCAAATACACACGGGCCCCTGGCACTCACGTGAGTCAAATTAGAACCCTCGCAGTAGTCTTCTTACTAGGTATTTGGTTGCTTACAAATTCCCCCACCCAGATTAGAAAAATGAGGGAAGGACCCCTGGGTGGCTCAGTGGGTTAAAGCCTCTGCTTTCAGCTCAGGGCAAGATCTCAGAGTCCTGGGATCGAGGCCCGCATCGGACTCTGCTCAGTGGGGAGCCTGCTTCCCCCTCTCTGCCTGCCTCTCTGCCTACCTGAGATCTCTCTCTCTCTCTGTCAAATAAATAAATAAAATCTTTAAAAAAAAAAAAAAGAAAGAAAAATGAGGGAAAATGATGCACGGAAATGGACCCTTTGGAGACAATACTGAGAGATCTTTTTTCTCTTCCAAGGAAAGCCTACGCCTCATGTAATGGGGCCAAGTCCCTGCAACGGGCAGGACCCGCTGAAGAACAAGACCCAATACTGCAACAGAACCGACCCCTCGGGAATCCATTCGGCTTATCTCAAAAAGGAAGAGACCACCAGCTTTCCCCTCCCCCACTTCTGAAGTGTTTCCAGACCCTTTGCAAACATTTCAATGAAACAAAATTTCAAAACAATCATGAAAACTGTTCCTTCCATGAAAGTGCCTGCTTTCCTTCATTTTAAACAAATGTCTGAAACTCAGAAGGCTGACCCCCTTCTTGGATACGTTCCCCCACCGGATTGTTGTCCTCATCGGAACAGACCCAGGGGGGCTCATGGGGGGCTCAGTGGGTCAAGTGCCTGCCTCTGGCTCAGGTCATGATCTCAGGGATCTGGGATCAAGTCCTACATCAAGCTCCCTGCTCAGCAGAGATCCTTGTTCTCCCTCCCCCTCTGCTGCTCCCCCTGCTTGTGCACGCTCTCTCAGTCTCTCTCTCTCTCTGACAAATAAATGGATAAAATCTTAAAAACAAAAACAAAAAAACAGACATCAGGTTGGGGCAAAAGACTCAGGATGGTCCCCACGATGCCAGCCTGGAGTCACCTCCCAGCTACTGACTAAGAAGAATCCACTGTCTAGCTGTGGTTCTGTGAATTCTCTCACTGTCTCATTATGCACTCCCTAACATTCAGGCTCGTGAGCCTAACCAGTAGTCAAACAGGAAACCACGCCTTACATCGTGGGAGATAGATGGCTGTCCGTGGGGCCATCTGCCGCCCAGCCATCACTCAGGATGTGAAACACAGCTTGCAGAATCTTCGCCACCTGCTGTGGCTCCCATCCCTCCACAAATGGACTGCTGAGAGCCTCCAGGCTCGGGGCAGCCCCCATGAGCACCTGCTGCAGCACGCCGTCCTTCTGCCACCGACGGAACACCTGCACACGTAGACATGGAAACAGTGTTACTAATCGTACCCCAGCAGTCAGAGAGCATTTGCATGAAACACAGTAACAGAGCCTTCTAGAAGACGGACAGCCCGTGTTTATGATGTTGCCAGACTGAAAGGTCTGTTCAGTGCCCTGCGATTTAATTGCTATTCAGAAACTAAAGATCAGAAAGCATTTTCCCCGGGCTGTCATTTCTCTTCCCTCTGCCCAATGCCACTTGCAAAAGAGAAGGTGGGGAGGGAGAACCTGGGGGGCTCAGTTGGTGCAGCATCCGACTCTTGGTTTGGGCTCAGGTCATGATCTCAGGATTGTGAGATTGAGCCCTATTTCAGGCTCCACACTCACATCCACGAAAGGGAGACATGGCACCTTTCTCGGTATCCCTTAAACCGGTTACTGTTTGAGTACGATGCTTCTTGTTAAAACCAGAGTGAAGGGACATGCTAAGCAGCCCCTGCAAGAGCTCCAAGGGGCTAGACCCCTGCCTCTGAATGCCCAAGGTCATCCAAGAAGGCCCGCAGAAACCCCATATGACAAAAACAGACTATGGCTCTTGCCACTGTCACATGTGCATCTCAGCATACGACAGGCTTTCTGGGGCACATTTTTGGTGAGGTCCCAGTGAGTGGCGGCCAGGAGATGCACATGAGAGAAGGGGACTTAGTGGGCAGGCCGTGGGCTTCCCGGGGCTATCCCTGGGAAGGACAGCAAGGGATCAGGGAATGGGTTCTCGGGTTTGCAGAGCACAGAGCCCTCATGCAACACCACGGTGCACACCTGCACCTCAGTTACCTGCATTCCCCAAAAAAAACAAACATTAAAAATCAATAAAATCCAAATATGAGAGATGGGGAGGAAAGAGATGGGTGTGGACACACTGAGTGGGTCGCTGCGGGACGGCACCTGCTTGGAAACTTGCAACCAGCTGACTGCATGCATCAGGTAGTCTGTGGCCTCAGACCAGCGGGGGTGACAGTCTGCAGGGTCACCCTGCGGGACAGCTTCGTCCTCTGAGGTCTGGGACAAGGCGGAACATACCATCCGCTCCAAGGCCCCCTCGGTGGGAATCTGCCAACAAGAGGGAACACAGTTACAAGTCCATCCACTTGTGTCCGGAATGTTCTCTTTTCAGATTAATACCACAACCTGGCAAAGGAAGGGCTCGGGCTTTGTGCGGCGGGAGAAGGAACAGGCTGATAAAGGGTCGCCCATACTGCTGGTGTGGAGGGAAGCCTTCTGGAATGACCTGTTTCAGGACTGGCCCAAGCAGTGGAAACAGCAGTTTCTCCCGGGTCGAGGACACGGGATAATGAAATACTGCTCATTTTCACTCTCCAGCCAAAGCGCCCGGCACCCGGCACCCCCAAAGCGGCTTCGCCAGAAACATCTCCTCTTCCAGTTGACAAAGGTGGATGAAGCCAGGACAAGCCGACCCGGACGTGTGGGTCAGAAATGGTTTGACATTTTCGACCCAAATCTCCTTCATTTCTGTACATAAGCTTCTACACACAGCTCTTCTCCTGCTGCTCCGTAAAAACACTTCCGTGGGCGTGGGAATGAACCGTGTTCCCATTATGTGGATTTATAATAACTGGGAATATTCCAGAACCTCTATGGATGGAGACAGCCAAAAATCACTAACGCCCCACAGGCTCCTCGGAAGCTTCCTTCAGGACACAGAGAACTGACATTCACTCATGACTCTCAACAAAGCCATGGTATCCCGTGAGGGAGACACAGCCTCATCCCTTCCCACAGGACTCGCATGGTCTCTAAGGCGTGAACAGGGCTCAGCCTGCGATGGCTCCATGACAGGTCAGAGGGGAGGGAGGACATGGGGGTTTCACAGGATGTGCCGTGATGCTTCTGTCTTCTTGGGGGGCAGTGGAGAAAGGAAGGGGGAAGGCAGCATGTGCAAAGGTCCAGAGTGGCAGTGCCCATAGTCAGACAGGACTGGGGGGTTCCTGGGAGGCTCTGCGGATGCTGGATGATGAGAGGCCTCATGCAGGTGGGGGCAGAGTGATGGTGCCCCCGAGGTGCTCACCTCCGAATCCCCAGAGCCTGTGAGTAGGTTCTGCTTTGTCAGGTAGAATTAAATGTTTGCTAATCAGCAGACTCCGAGAGGGGGAGACCATACTGGATTATGAACTGAGCCCCCTGAAATCACAGGGCTCCTTACATGTGGTAAGGGGAAGGCAAACATCCCATGAGAAAAGCAATCCCATCGACACCGGCCTGAAGAGAAAGGGGCCCTGAGCCACGGCGCGAAGAGGCTTCTAGAAGCTAAGAAGGGAAGGAGACAGCGCTTCCCTGGAGTCTACAGAAAGAATGCAGACACCCTGATTTGAGCCCCAGGACACCTGTTTGGGGCATCAGACTTCCAGAGCTGTGTGGTAATAAATGTGTGTTGTGCCGGGCCAGAGGGAGCCAGAGAGAGCATGCAGAACCAGAGGGAGAGAGAGAAGCAGACTTCCTGCTGATCAGACCCCAATGCAGGAAGTGATCCCAGCATCCTGAGATCATGACCTGAGCCGAAGGCAGACACTTAACCAACTGAGCCACCCAGGCGCCCCTGGAATTCTAATCTTGAAATAGTTACCCTTCTAAAGTCAAGGTTCTGTGTAATGTGATGCAAAATATATTCTAAAATAATGAGAAAGCAGGGTCCTGAGTTTGGAAAAAGCAGAGTAACTTCAGCCCCCTGGCTTTCCCCTTCACCCACGACAGATGCCATGGGCCCCAATTCCAAGTCCCACGGGAGGTCAGTGGTTAATGAAATGGTGCCAGGTGTGGGATGAGAAAAGAAACCCACCCACCGGGCCAAGGCTGAGACCCGCTCAGCAGAAGGAATTTTCCAGACACACAGCCGTTAGCGGCAGCGTCCAGCGGAGACCAGTGGCTGACCCCTAGACTCACGGCACTAGACTCTTACCCAGAAAGGAACAGCAATGGTCCACATCCACACAGTGGCTGTGAAAATGTGAAAAGTGTCATCCGGGAAGTACCAGCCCATGGGAGCTCTTAGAGAAGTGAGCAAAACCCATGCCCTGAGCACCGACCAACGGCCGAGCAGGAGAGCGTGGGTCTTGTCCAAATGTTCAGTCCTTTGACCCAACCAGCAAGTGCCTCGACCCCAAGCTCACCCTGGAGGGATCCATGCAGCCAGTGGAGACAGGTGTGTCTTTCCCCAACACTGCCCCGTGCAAAGCAGGAGGGCTGGCAAACACACGTAAGTAACAAAGAGAAGGTGCAGATAGAGACCCTTCTAGAACCCCAGGAGTAGTAGCGGCGAGCTGGGTCTTCAGGGGTCAGCTCATCCAACCTCTTTATTTTATACAGTTTGGAAAGGGAGGCCCCTATCTGGTGAGCCCCTCAACTCCCCCTGAACCACTTCTGCAGCTGGTATATGATGACCAGGTAAGAGAAAGGGAGACTTCTAGAAGGGCCAAGCCAGTCCAAGGAGCTCTGATGCTCACAGAGGACTCCCTGCCCTGCTACATCTCCCATCCCACCACCCACCTGCCCTGGGAGCACCCTCAGAGGAACACTCTGGAAGGGAAACCCAAGAGCGTGAGAAGCATCAGGCGAGCGTACCTCCTGCAGTTCAGCGGAGTAATTCAGGATTTGTTCTGCATGAAGGTCATCGAAACCAAATTGGGATTTGAGGTCAGCCTGGACCTTCCGTGGATCCCACACCAGCTCCTGCAGGGACAGGTTGTATCTGGACTCTGCAAGGCAACCAATGAGGGATAATTTTAAAGGTGCCCGGCTAGCTCAGTGGAAGAGTGTGGGACTCTTGATCTCAGGGTCATGAGTTCAAGCCCCATGTTGGTGTAGAGATTACTTCAATAAATAAAACTTCAAATATATATATATAGGGAGTTAGTCTGTTTGGGCTTTCCAAATCCACACCTATCTGCCTTCCTATTTTTCTAGTATTTTTTCCAAATAGGAACAGAGGAGAGAGAAAGATTAAAATCACAGAACCAATGACAGGTCTAACCTTCTAGGACATCAAATAAAAGAATTTTAAAATCAATCATTTTTTAATTAAAAATAACCCATTTATGAGCAGTGGCCACAGATTTTCAATAATGTAGAAAGTCAAATTCAGGTTTGAATTCCAAAGCTTCAGTCTACTTCCACCTTTTAGTAACAGAACAATGGATTCCTTTCGGCATTTGATATTTTCATTAAATCATTTTTTGAACAGCACTTTAGCTCTGCGGTGGTTGTTAATGAACATAACCAGGGAACATGGGAAATTTCACACGAGCTCTTGGGTACACATACCAGCAGTGGCCACTCCATGCTCCTGCAGAGACGTCAGCATTGAAAGGGTCACATTCAGCACGATTTCAGAAACCGTGGAGAAAGTGTGGTTGAGTGGCAGCCAATCTAAATCTTCCAAAGCTGTCAAGGAACTGGAACCAAAAGAAAACCAAAGCAACATGAGCGGGCTTCACAAACTGAGGGCAATGGACCCAGACTTACTGGTGACCTGCCAGCCAGGTCGCAGTCCTTTGCAGGATGTGGACAGACCACTGACTTACCGGCTCTCACCATGGCTTCAAATGTGGCCCTGACTCTCTCGTTTAGGGACCAATGCTCACTCAGGCAGATGGCAATGCCAGCTGGGGTGCAAGGTGCTATCAACCCCAAAATGCACATGGGCAGACAGCCTGGCTGCTTCAAGCTCAGGCCATCAGTCTAAACTCTGGAGGTGCCCTCCTAAAATAGCAGGCACCCCAAACTCCCACCGTCTGAACCCACACATCTAAGGATGTCAGGGACACGATCAATGGTTGTCTACCTATTTCACAGAGCGAGGGGCTCTGGGAGTGCACATATATATTGTGTTCATGTTATTCTTTAAATACTCAAATGATTTATTCTATAAAAACTGTATTAAGTATAATTATAAATAATTAAGGCTGCAAAGTAGAAAATGCATTCAAATGAAGTAGGAATACATCTAAATCTTAGCAACTAGAGACTGGCAATATGTAAGCCATGCATCAGACAGGTGATCTACCTGTAGCTTCTCCTTAAGGAAAATATCTCATGGTATCCCTGTGTGATGAAGGGGACAAGATACACCATTAATAAATTATCAGTTTGCCTGATGCCACATTCTTTTTTTTTTTAAGATTTATTTACTTGACAGAGAGAGAGTACATGAGCAGGGAAGCAGCAGAGAAAGAGGGAGAAGCAGACTCCCCACTGAGCAGGGAGCCCAATGCGGGACTCGAGCCCAGGACCCCAGGATTATGTCCTGAGCCCAAGGCTGATGCTTAGCCCACTGAGCCACCCAGGCGCTGTGCAAATGCTTATTTCTAAATCTAACGCCAATTTTCTTCTTTTTTAAAGAAGAGTAGTTGTTTTCTGTGGCTTTTTTTAAACTGAAGTATAGTTGACTGCATGCAGATTTTCTTGACCTTGTGTCATCAGAGCAAAATACAGAAATAAAGTTAATGCTGAAGCAGATATTGTTCAACAACCATTGGTGATATCCTCTAATTTCAAATCCTGCCTCTCTCCAGAGAGCCCAGTCACTAACTGTGCTAACATATTCAGGGCCTAGAGAGCAAGGGCACCTGTGAAAACATACCCACTATATTCAAATATTTAAGTTATAAATCAAACCAACAAACTGTCAAAGCATGCTCCTCCATTGACGGATATGCCTTCATAAGAACTTTGAAAGTCATGTTCAAATTTAGAATTTTCTGAACTCGGGGCACCCGTTAGGCTCAGTCGGTTAAGAATCTGCCTTCAGCTCAGGTGATGATCTTAGGGTCCTAGAATCAAGCCACACATTAGGCTCCCTGCTCAGCGGGAAACTTACTTCTTCCTCTGCCTATGCCCCTCTCCCAACTCATGCTCTCTCTGTCTCTCTGTATCTCTCGTTCATTCTAACTCTCTCTCAAATAAATAAGTAACATCTCAAAAAACACATCAAATCAAATAGCAAGGATTAAAAATGATCATTTGAAGAGGCACCTGGCTGGCCCACTCAAGGGAGCCTGGGACTCTTGACCATGACATTGTAAAGTTCAAGCTCCACATTGGGCATGGAGGTTACTTAAAATTAAAACCTTAAAAAATAATAATCATAATAAAAATGATTGCTTGAAGATAACTGGAATGTACAAAGTGTTAATGATGTCATGTTAAGTCACCAAAATCAAGGGGATTGGGCTCGGGACAGCATGAACTGCACCTGTATAAAATATTCACACGGGTAGACAAAGAACAGACACAGGGATGCAAAAGCCCCAGCCAGGTCAGGGTGCTGTGATTCCGGACTTCTTTTTTGAATCGAATAAGAGATCAGCCAGAGATACGGATATCCCCACAGAAAAGAGAGGAGAAAAAAGCCAGCACACCTATCATCGGTTAGATTTCTCTTTCCCACTTACTTCAAAGCTGCCTGGAGGAGGTGTGTCCCGACACGAAAGCGGTCTTCCATGTGAATGTTGTTTGTGTACAATCTTGGCAAAAGAAGTAGAAAATTCCAGATGTGCGGCTGCTGGTGGAGCTTTTCCAATTTTGAGATCACCTCCTCGGCCTTATTGAGATCCATCTGTTAGGAAAAAATACCAAGAGTTTCTCCCTTCCGTGTCATTCGTGATTGAAGAATCAGTGGGGCTGGGCTGGCTTCGAGAACCTCAGCAGATAGAGACACAGGCCTATTACATCACTATTTTGAACAGACGAGGTTTGAAGATCACCCTGTCGGGTTGGGATTTCAGATATTGTGAAGCTACGGGCAAGGACAGACAGGTAGAGGTCTGTCTAAGATCTTGAGACTTGGAAATAAATGATTAGTTGTTCAGATAGGAACAAAAATGGACCACCTGCTCTAATTTGAGGGTTTTCTGTTACAGCAGTGGAACTCAACCCTAATGCACGGGCAGCGTGAATAATTAAACATTAGACTCGCTCCGAGCAAAGATCCCTCTCCCTCCCTTCGCCACCACTGTTTGTCATGGCACAGCCACAGAGCCTTGGTCTGGAGGAAGGAAAATTAAAAATCACAGCTACAGGAACCTTCTGAGGGAATAAAAAACTACAGACCAGGTTCTTTCCCCAGGGGGAAGAAAAAAATGTGGGTTGCTTGGCTGGCTCAGTCAAAAGAGCAGATAACTCTTGATCTCAGGGGTCATGAGTTCAAGCCCCAGGATGGGTATAGAGGTTGGTAAAAATAAATAAGTAAATAAATAAATAAACTTAAACTCCTATAAAAAATGAGAGTGGGGCACCTGGGGGGCTCAGTCGGTTAAGAGTCTGCCTTCAACTCAAGTCATGATCCCAAGGTCCCTCGATCACATCGGGCTCCCTGCTCAGTGGGGAGTCAGCTTCTCCCTCTGCCACCTGCTCATACTCTCTTACTCTCTCTCAAACAAATAAAATCTTTTCTTAAAATTTAAAAAATAAGTAAATAAACTTAAAAAGTGAGACTGGAGATTTAGAATTAAAAACGCGCATTCCAGTAGGTAGACGTGAGAAGGGCTTCCTCCCCAGGCAAAGGTGTGTGGGGAAGAGGAGATAAAATCTATCTCACTGAAGCCATAAGCAAGATTCTTTAAAAACAGCCTGTAAGCCCAGCAGGGAAGGCTGGGTGCCAGGGTAGGACTGAGGTGGGGTGTGTGCTAAAAAGAGGAAGAAAACGTGTATTCCAACAGCGTGGTTGGCTTGTTCAGAAAGCACGCATCCACACCTGGGATGCAATACAGAGACTTTGGAACATTCTAGATGCCTGAGTGTTCCATACCACATGGTGAAGCAAAAACCAAGCAGAGGCCTCTAGAACATCCCTGAGCCCGCGAGCTCCCCCAGGGGAGGCACACCCCGGCCCCCATTGGCATGGAAGACAGGCCCACACCTGGGCTCTCGGCCCTCACACCAGAGAGGGAACACAAGCAAGGGGAGTGAGAGAGGGAGAAGCAGGCTTCCCGCCAAGCAGGGAGCCCGATGTGGGGCTCGATTCTGGGTCTCCAGGATCATGACCTGAGCCCAAGGCAGTCCCTAAACCAACTGAGCCAACCAGGCACCCCAAAATTCGCCTTTCAAGCCATCTCTTGAGGGACTCTAGTGGTCTGAAATACAGTGTTGCTAAAACTAAATCACAGGAAAGAAGTATTTGGGGATGTCTGGCCAGTTCAGTCGGTGGAGCACATGACTCTTGGTCTTGGGATCATGGGGGACATGAGTTCAAGCCCCCCGCTGGGCGTAGAGATAACTTAAAAAAAAAAAAAGTATTGGAAAAATAAAATGAAAACCAGTGCTTTGAACTTGACCACTAGGTCTCTGGAGACTGAGTTTCAAATTTTTGTTAAAATACTTACAGCTAAGAAACCGGAGCTGAGAGAAGAATCTACAATAAAAGAGATTTCAGATGTTAGTTCGACAAGCAATCAGAAAGCATTTGCCAGGCCGCTGTTTTAGTTCTAAAATCGAGTCAGCTATCACGAATCCTGGTCCCAAAGTCAAGGACACCCAAAGTGGGGAGCAAGTCTGAAGGACACGGTCACTCTGGATCTGCAAAGCAAGTGAGAATTGACCGGGTGCCCGGGAAACGACGTACTGGTGAAGCAAACCTCATTCCTGGGCCAACAAAGTGCTGATGACTCTCTCGGGTTCTGATGGCACAGGCGCTGTGAGTACTCCAGACGGGACAGAGAGCGGGCAGGACGGGAAAGGAAGAGGAAAAACTCGAAGAGGCCGAGAAGAGCGAAGCTATGGGTTTGCAGATCCTCTGTGGAGTCACAGTGCGACACAGACTGGTCTCTGCCCTCGAATTCCTGGGGTGATGTGCTGACAGGAGCTTCTTTGGTTTTATCTGGTCTTGGTCCCCAGTCCCTGACAGGAGTGCTGGTAAAACTTTGGGATTTCTGGAATAACAAGAGTATCTTTTGTGTGCTAATGAGATGCTTGGAGTCTGGGGGACCCCAGAGAGGGTCAGGATGAGGGCTGGTCCCCCAGAAAGGCCCTGATATGAGGGTTCAAACTTTCTCGGGCCCACCCCCTTGACCTCCAGGTTGGAGAGAGGGCTGGAGACCGAGCTAACCACCAATGACCGCTGAGTTCAGCAGGTACGCCAACCTAATGGAACCAGCAGGAAAACCCCAGAAGATGGGGTTTGGAATGCTTCTGGTTTGTAAACACAGCCACGTGCTGGGAGGTGGTGCACCCCAATTCAAGAGGGACAGAAGAACCCTCTGGACTTCCTCCTACATACTTCATCTGGTGGTCCGTCTATACCCTTTATAATAGAGAAAAACAGGGAAGGAGCACCTGGGGGGCTCAGTCAGTTAAGCATCTGCCTTCAACTCAGGTCATGATCCCGGAGACCCGGGATCGAGTCCCACATCGGGCTCTCTGCTTGGCAGGAAGCCTGCTTCTCCCTCTCTCACTCCCCCTGCTTGTGTTCCCTCCCTTGCTGTGTTTCTCTCTGTTAAATAAATAAATAAATAAATAAATAAATAAATAAATAAATAAATAGATCTTTTTTTAAAAAATCAGTTATTGAAAGCCTCATTTGAACACATTTTATAAAAGCAGAATGATCTCATGATGGTGCCTAATAGGAGAGCTCCATCACTCGGCCTGGAAGGGATTCTGGTCTCTTGCTGACTCATTCCAGTTACTTGTAAAACCCACCTGCCTGACTTTCCCCGCTCTGGACGAGGGCTGCTCTCTCTCAGAAATCACACACGGTGTCACCTCACTGTCCATTCTCCAATCACACTCTTGAATCATTCCCTTGTGGATTATCCAAGAAAAGATAATTCTATAAAAAGCAGCCCTTGAGGCCGGTACTGAGAGTCTCCAGATTTCACAAATAAAAACCCAGGGGGGCCAGTGCAATGTGAATTTCAGGTAAATAACGGATACTTTTTCACTCCAAGTACATAATCTTGGAGACATGTGTATACTAAAAACTTGTTTACTGTTTCCCAGAAACTGAACTTTAGCTCCACGGAAACTTAACAGCAGACAGTGGGCTCAGTGTTTGGGGGGGGGGGCGGTGCTGGGGCTCCAGCTCGCTGATCAAGCTGCCATCCAGGGCAGGCTTGGGGGCAGGGGAGGGGCAGCCTCGCCCACGGCCCACACCTCCCCGCCGATGAAGCAGGCTCTGTGAGCTCTGTGTCCAATTCTCCGTCTCGGTCATTGATGAATAAGAGTTGGAGCCCCTTAGGACATGGGCATCCTTCGTAAGGCACAGACATATCTGGTCCCGTAGCCGAAAAGGTTCAAGCAAGCTAATCCTCAAGGGGCCTAAAGCATCACTGATGTTGAAAGACTAATCAGAGGGGCGCCTGGGTGGCTCAGTTGGTTAAGCAACTGCCTTCGGCTCAGGTCATGATCCTGGAGACCCAGGATCGAGTCCCACATCGGGCTCCCTGCTCGGCGGGAAGCCTGCTTCTCCCTCTCTCACTCCCCCTGCTTGTGTTCCCTCTCTGGCTGTGTTTCTCTCTGTCAAATAAATAAAATAAAATCTTAAAAAAAAAAAAAAAGAAAGAAAGAAAGACTAATCAGAGGGAGGGGGACGGAATGTGTGGAGGGGACCGGCCGGGACACGGCAAGGATGGCTTCCAGCCCCTCCCAAGGTTGCACCTGCTCACGGCGCCCTCCTGGGCAGGCGGTGGTCAACACAGGGCCTTGCAACTGGCCCCAGGTGCTGGGCCTCCCACACGGACAGCAGACCTCTTTCCAATCCCCACAATCCCACAACCTGATGCCATAAGGCAAACAGACATAAATAGGATTTTAAGGACCTTCTGGGTACTCGACCTCGGTGGGCCCCCGCAGCCCGTGTCCAGGTAGAGACTGACTTGCCTGGCGCCTTGGATCTTCCTGCCCACAGTTTCTGTAGGATTTTTGCCTTATCCAAGATTTCACAAATTTCCTTGGCAAGGTCCTGGATCTCTTCCAGGAAGGCCAGGTCGTTGACGTTCTCGCGATGACCAGCTGCAGCCCGGAACCTAGACGAACTTTAAATAAGTGGAATGAATATCACAAGAACGCTTCACACACGATCCCATTTCTTGGGCCTTTCTAAGGTTCTCGAGACCCAACGCCAACGCGCTCTCAACCAACCTGGCCCACATTTACGCCTCCGCCCCCTGCCCTGCAGAGCCTTCTCTCCACAAGGGAAATGATCATTCTACAAAAATCTCCACCAACTGGAGATTAGAAAGTTGTCCTCAATCTATCATCTGTGACACTCAACCGCTGTGTCTGTATTAGCATTTCCACGGGTCTGGTTTACTCGGCACTTGGCACATGGCACATTTGGGGACAGTCTCCGCCACGAACAACAGGGTCCCCTTTCAATTCCGGAAGAGCCTCTGGCTGTGGGGTGTAGGCGGGGTTCAGGAAGACGGAGTGGAAGGGGACAGCCAGGCTTTGTAGAAAGAGAGGGGAGACTCCCATCCCTCTGGACGAGGACCGAGAGGGCCTTGAAAGAACTTCCTGGGGGGTGTGAAGCCACAGCCCTTTTATTCTCTGTATCTTTGAGGTTTTGATGCCCGGATTTTGCTAACTCTTGCCAGTCCCCTGCCAGGCGGCCGAGTTCCTTAATCAAGAAGACATAGCAGATTTAAAATAAAATAGGAAATCATTTCACAAACTGCTAGGAGTGTGTTGACATGACCAGGTGTCCAATCGCTGGCAGAAAGTACAAGAGAAAAAAACAATTAAAACTGGGGGGCATTTCTCCTGACTAGGAAGTGGCAGAGCTCATTAGATTTTGTTCCATCCCAATCCCTACACTTTACAAATTAGAGAACACGGTGACCGCAGAACAACAGTTGTGGCGCGACTAAATCTGCCCTGAGGCAGTGACGGGGCTTGCATGGCCCTCCCTTGGCCACCATCATTGAACGTTAATGGGGTCAGAACAGATTCAACCAACACTGACGGATGGATAAAACCAGTCCAAGGCGTTTAGGGTCAGAGCCCACTTAGACACAAAGAAATAAGGCCCAGAGAGTCGGAGTGGGTTTGCGAGAAGCGAGGGCAGTGACACAGGGGAGCCAGGACCAGACCCACCGAGCCCCGCACTCGCTGTCACCTGTCACCCGTCACTGACACCCCACAGAAACCTCCCTATTAAAGGGCGGTCTTCACCTCCGATGGGCCGGACTTCCAAAAACTCAAGAAAGCACTTACCATCTCTGAATAAAGGATTAAAAGGCAGCTGTCCTGGAAACCCGGAGAATTAGCACATGAGAAAATGCTATAATTCAAGCAAGTTTCCCTGCAATGAAAAACTGGTTGTGTGTTCTTTTTCTTTTCTTTCTTTTTTTTTAAGATTTTTAAAAAGAGTGTATTTATTTACTTGAAAGAGAAAGCGAGAACATGAGCTGGGGGAGGGGCAACGGGAGAGGGAGAATCAGACCCCCTCCTGCACAGGGAACCCAATGAGGGGCTCCATCCAAGGACTCTGAGATCATGACCTGAGCCGAAAGCAGACGCTTAATGACTGAGCCACCCAGGCGCCCCTAAGATTTTATTTTTAAATAAATTCTGCACCCGACATGGGACTCAAACTCACACACTCCACCAGCTGAGCCAACCGGGCACCCCTGCTCATTCTTTTTCTAATTATTATTTCAAAACTACCTCGACTATCTAGAAGACCAGATTATGAATTATTGCTAACATGAAAAATGTTTACAGCAGAAAAACACATAGAAAATTCCAGATTAAATATTGATGTGTGTGTGTGTGTGCTCGCAAATGAGTGCAGGTGTGAGAGAGAGAGAGAATGAGAGCGAGTGAGCGTGCCCCAGGGAAATCCCAGAACTCAATGTCCACCTTCCTGGGTCTAGGTGTGTCTTTGGTCTCTTGTCAGGGAATGCTTGATCTTGCAAAGTCTAGAATGCTGTAGGGGGCGGTGGAATCAGGACACATAAGAAAAGGCCACTTGCAAAAGAATCCGACAAAAAAGAAAAGACCACCTTCCAGGTGACTGAACTTCTTGCTCAGCCCTCAGACCACTAATGAAACCATCCTCTCAGAAGACGGGGAACCAGGGCTCAGCTCTACTAATGCCCCCACACTCCTAGCAAAGGGCATGGGGATCTCAGAAGTAGGAAAAGCGCTCAGGTCCAGCCCTAAGTTTCCTGATGGAGGGTTCCCTTGGGGTCAGAGTGATTCTCGAGTGGTGTCTCCCTTGAAAAATCTTCTGTATTACATTATTTTTCAAGTAGGTGGCACACCCAATGTGGAACACGGGCCCCCGAACTCAGAACCCTGAGATCAAGACCTGAGCTGAGATCACAAGTGGGATGCTCAACCAACGGAGCCACCCAAGAGCCCCAGGAAATCCTCTTTTAAAAAGGACCATGATATTGTGTACCTAACAGGGTTGGTAGAGGGTCAGCAGAGGTAAGGTGTGTGAGACCTCAGCCCGGAGTCCAGCACCCAATGTGTGTAAGTAAGAATGATGCACAGAGCTAACATACCTGACTCTGGGATAGGACTTCCGTCGTAAGAGCTGCAGGGACAAGCAAGCAAGATAAAGCAATACAAGTGTTTCTATCACCATCTGTGCTGCTTTTCCTTATTAATTTAGATAATACCAGCTCTTACAGAATTAGAATCATTTCTTAAGACATCCAGATCCAGGGGCAGCTGGGCAGCTCAGTGAGTTCGTGATCTCAGGGTCGTGGGATCCGGTCCCACATCCACCTCCTCGCTCAGTGAAGAATCTGCTTCTCCCTCTGCCCTCTCCCACTGCTCGTGATCTCTCTGTCACTCTTGCTCTCTCTCTCAAATACATAAAATCTATTTTATAGATAAAATAAACAAGATAGAGAGAACTTAAGAGCATTACGCTATGCAGAAAAAAACAAACCAATCTCCTAAAGTTATAATCTATGTAATTCAACTTATGTAACCTTATATAAATGTATCTAAATTCTGTATAATTATACATAATATAATTTATATGTAATTACATCTCCAAGGAGAAGAGTATGGAGGCACAGAACACACTAGAACTTGCTGGGGACAAGATGAGAATGGAAGGGTGAGCATAGCTATACGGGGAGAGCATGGGGATTTTCTGTGCATTGATCCAACTGATACAAGATATTGACTGAACACAATCAAGACATATATTGATTACATGAACCTATGCAAGAGATCAAATTGTATAGCAATACACACACACACACACACACACACACACACACAAATGAGTGGGTGTAAAACTGATGAAAACAGACTAAGACCTATGGTCTACATAAGAGTATGGTGCCAATTCCCTGGTTTGCTTTTTGTGGGTTTTTTTCAATGTTTTGTTTATTTGACAGAAAGAGAGATCACAAGTAGGCAAAGAGGCAGGCAGAGACAGCGTGAAGGAAACAGGCTCCCTGATGAGCAGAGAGCCTGCTGCAGGCCTGGATCCCAGGACCCTGAGATCATGACCTGAGCTGAAGGCAGAGGCTTTAACCCACTGAGCGACCCAGGTGCCCAATTCCCTGGTTTTGATATCATCCTAGAGTTACACAGGATGTCACTATTTGAGGAAACTGAATTCGGTGAACTATTTTATAACTCCTTTAGGTCTATAATCACTTCAGGATGGAAGTTAAAAAAATAAAGTCAAAAAATAAACGGCAAACTCAGGCAAGAATATTTAGCACTTACACAACAAAGGGTTTAACTCCTTAATATGTAAAGAGTCTCCAAAAATCAAGAAGCAAAATAGTGAGTCAAGAGAAAAAAACGGACAAAGGATATGAATATTTCATAGGAAAATAAGTATACACTGTACATGGAGATATAGAAATAGGTTCAACATCCCCATAATAAGAAAAAGGCAAATAAAATGGCACTGATGTATCATGTCTCATCAGTTTCCTGACAGAAATGTAGAAGTTCAACCAGACTTCTCCTGGTCTCACCATGGGGGAAAAACTACCCTCACGTCTTGGAAGACAGAATGCAGAATACTACAATCTCCATAAAGGAGCCTTTGGAAAACACCATCAAAATTAAAAATGTATTTATCTCTTCACTTGCAATTCTGCTTCTAGAAATCACTCCTACAGATACACATACCTGAATATGAAATGGACAAAGCCATTAGGAAAACACAGTAATACTCTGAAGTCAATAGTGTAGAATAAGTCAACAGTGTAGAAAGTGAAATAAAAAATACTCCATTTACATAAAAAAGGCAACAAAGAGAAACACCAGAGTACAGAAGAGACAATAAAAGCAGAAAGCAAGTGCTGATACATAAATCCAATATATTAAGTATAAACAGTCCATATAGTAAACGGCAAAGATTGTCAGACTGGATAATAAAGGAAGAAGCAACTATCGGCTGTCTAAACTGTAAATTTATAAAGACACAGACAGCCAAAAAGTTAAAAGATGAGAAAAATCTATCATGAGACACTAAGCCGAAGAAAATTACAACATCTACATGAATATCAAACAAAGCAGACTTCAAAATACAGATTAGAACCAGGGAGAAAGAGATTCCATATCCCTCTATAATATATTGTGTATCATGGAGAAAATGCAACCATCCGAACGTGTGTCTGCTAACACCAGAGCTTCAAAGGAAATGGAACAAAAACCAATAGAACTGAAAAGAAAAATAGAAAAATCTACAATTATAATCGGATACTTCAGTTCCTTTCATGTTAATTTATAGAATAAGTGGACAGAAAATCAGTAAAGATGTTGAAGACTTAAATAACATCTTACCCACCAGCCGAAGGCAAATCATTTCTTCAGGTTCACGTTAAATATTCATCAAAGGAAAGCCTAGGCTATGGCCATAAAAAGAGCCTCAACAAAGTCATGAAGACCTAAACCATGTAGTGTTCTCTGACCACAGTGGAACTACAGATAAATTCATAATAAATAATTTTAAGGAAAATCTTCACATGTTTAGAAATAAAGCATCTGGGGGTGGGGGGATGGGTGAGCCTGGTGGTGGGTACTGAGGGCACATATTGCATAGAGCACTGGGTGTGGGGCATAAACAATGAATCCTGGAACACTGAAAATAAATAAATAAATAACAAAAAAAAGAAACAAAAAAAAACAAAGCATCTGATCTACAAATAACCCATGAGTGGCATTCAGTTAATATTTTGAACGTAATGCAAATGAAAATACATCATATCAGGATTTGTGATGGCTTAAAGCAGTGCCCAGAAAGAAATACAAAGCTTTTACTCTTCACGTTAGAAAAGGTCTAAAATCAATTATCTAAATCTGAACATAGAGAAAGGGCACGTTATACTTTTTAAGTCAAAGAAAGAAAAAGCATTCAGGCAAGAAGAACAAGAAGTAAAACTGTCTTTCCAGGTAGCATGATCATGGATGCAAAAAATCCTAAGGTATATATTACAAAGGCACTAGCAGTTAGTGTCTATATTGAAAGTTATTTAAACAGGGTCACCTGGGTGGCTCAGTCAATTAAGCATATAGGTCTTGTGTTCAGGTCATGAGTTCAAGCCCCATGTTGGACATGGAGCCTACTTAAAGGGAAAAAAAAAAAAAAAAAAAAAAAAAAAAAAAAAAAAAAAAAAATATATATATATATATATATATATATATATATATGGCCAAGTTCATCAAGAAGATCATTAACCATCAGGGAAATGTAAATCAAAACCACAAAGAGACCTCACTTCACACCCGCCCCGATGACTACACATGACTACACAAGGACAAGGGAGGATATGGACCCACTAAAGCCTTATACACCACAGCTGTGCAGGGGAAGGGGGAGCCATCCTGGAAACAATGGAGTTTCTCAAAACATTAAACACAGAGTCACCATCTGACCCCCATGTACCCACCACAAAGGAAAACATAACTTCATACCGACATGAACTTGCCTATGCATAGCAGTGTAATTCACAAGAGCCGAAATGTACAAACAACTCAAAAGACCATCAGCTGAGGAACAGGCGAAGGGGACGTAGGTCAGCTGCACAACAAACATGGTCAGCGATGAAAGGGAATACAGGGGTGGACACTTGCCACCTGAGGCGAACCTTCGGGACATCCCGCTAAGTGGAAGAAGCCAGTTACGAGAACACCCATAAATGGCCTACTTCTGTCTCTGAGACCTCCAGAGCAGTCAATTCTCTAGCACCAGAAAGCAGGCTAGTAGATTTACAGGCTAGGAGTCGGAGAGTCGAAGAAAAAATGGGGAGTAAATGCTAATGAATACAAGTGGTTTGGATTTTTTTTTTTTTTGAGCAATGAAAAATGTCCTAAAGTTGTAGTGATGGTGGAACAACTCTGTGACTACACCACAAACTATCAAACTGCGTGCCTTAATTAAGGGTCAGTGTTAGAGTATGTGAATTAAATCTCTATAAGGCTTTATTTTCAGCATAATTCCAATCAAAATCCCAGCAGGCTTTTTTGTAAGAATAAACAAGCTGATTTTAAAGTTTACACAGGGAACACCTGGGTGGCTCAGTGGGTTAAGCATCTGCCTTCGGCTCAGGTCATGGTCCCAGAGTCCTGGGATCGAGTCCCTGCATCGGGCTCCCTGCTCAGAGGGGAGCCTGCTTCTCCTCTGCCTGCCACTCGCCCTACTTATTTTCTCCGCGTCTTCTCTCTGTCTGACAAATAAATAAAATCTTTAAAAGAAAAAAAGAAAGAAAGTTTACAACGAAATTCAAGAGCTAGGAGAGATAAAATAATTTTGAAAGACATAATAAAGATGAAGGTTTTATATCACCTGATTTCAAGACTTTCTCTACAGCCGTAGTTACTGAGAACATTCCCCCGATGAAGTCATAAGAACATGAACACAACTACCGTATTATTATCGGATTAACTGTCTCTTAACCAAAGCACCAACATAGTTTAATGGGCAGAGGATAGCCTTTCAACAAGTGATACTCTCTAACACAACTGAGCTCCCATAAGAAGATCAAGTTCAACACTTGTCCCATGTCATAGGCAAAAATTAACTCCAAATGGATTGTGCACCTAAACAAAAAGCTAAAATTGTAAAACCTCTGAAAGAAGGAGAAAAGTCTTCTTTCCTCTAGGAGGATATCTTTAAGACCTTCACTAAGATAAATCATTCTCTTAGGAAACAACACAAAAAGCACCAAACCAAACAAGAAATCGCCTACTCTTCAAAAGACGGGTCACAGATGTGAAGAAAATATTCACGATGCATCTTTCTCACAAAGGACTTGTGTCCAGAATACGTAAAGAACCTCAAGAATTCAATAAAAACAAAGATTAAAATGCAGCAACTAACTATAAAAAGATTTGACCACACACACAAAGTTCACATGGCCAATAAATACATGAAAAGAGAGTTCATCATCTCTCTTATGGTTCCCAGACCCAAATCCAGCGTGAGGAGGGTCCCCACCCCCTTCACAACACCAAGCAAGCGTCACACACTGGAAGGGTGTCCAAGGATCCAACTCACTTCTGACACTATCTACCTAGAGATAGCATCAGACCCCACAGGTGAAGGGGTCTGTGCCCCAATCCTTCGCCCAATGCCAGCCCCGGCTGTTATAATAGGTGCGTCCCAACCACCCTGCTACACATTGGAGGCTCTGATGGTCCCCTCCTAAGGCTTGATTAATTTGCTAGGATGACTCATAAAACTTGGGGAAACGCTTAGCTTTTACCTGTTTATTAAAGGATATGACCAAGGATACGAGTCAACAGTCAGAAGGAACGGCTGCCCCAGAGGAGGTCTGGGGAGAGGGTGCAGGGCTCCCATGCCTCCCCAGGCAGCACTATCCCCAAGCTCTGTGTGCTCACTAACACAGAAGCTCTCCAAACCCTGTCCTTTTGGGTTTTCATGAGGGCCCCCTTATATGTGCAGGATTGATCAAATCATGGGCCGCTGGCTGACTGAATCTTGAACCCCTCACCCGTCCTGAGAAGGGAGAGGCAAGGGTGGGGAGTGGAGCCTGAAAGACCCATCCCTCTAATCACCAGGTTGGCTCCCCCTGGTAACCAGTACCCACCGCCCAGCAACCCCCACCCCGGGAGGGGCCCAAAAGTCACCATCGGAACATAACAAAGACACAGGTGCTGAATTCCAGCATTTAGGAAATGACCTGGGGTTAGGGGTGGTGAGGGAAACAGAAGGCAGGGATGAAGACCAAACACGAAGGGGAACGGATACACATTCAGATGACCACATACCTATTTCTTACAAATCGTGGTATGGTCACATCATCCATAAATAGAGAAACACAAATTAAAAACTACGCTCAGATGACACGACTCGACCCTGAAAATGGCCGAAAGTAATGGCAAGAAGTGGAGTGTGTGAACCCCTCATACGACGACATGAGGGGTGGAACATTGCACAGACACTCTGGGGACCAGTGTGGGGGTGTGTCATAAAGCTGAAGATCCACAAAGCCCCTATCCCCGCAACTGCACTCTCTGCAAAGACACTTTTTTCACATCTACAGCAGTGTTCTCCACAAAAGGTCACCAGTGGAGAGAAATGGCATGCCCATCCATTAGCAATGAATGGATAAACACGATGGGGGGGAGCAAGATGGAGACCCGCATCAAGCCACAGTGTCCGTAGCCACGAGATGTGGGTCCATCAGTGTCACCAAGAAGGGCATCCTGATGCCCCATCTCCTAACACCCTAACAGTGCCCCTTCATTTCCAAGGTCACAAATGGAGGGGGGACCTGAAAAGTCTGAAACAGGATCAACCCCAGGGGCCTCTGGTTTGGTGGAACAGGTCCGGGAGGAAGGCGTCCTAACACCCCAGGCCACGGACAAGCCACAAAGAAAGCTGCTGCAGGGCCAGAGTTTCCTGGGGAAGGGACCAATGACCATGGAGGCGGCAGCCCAAAGGTGTGAGGCTGGAGAAGGACAGCATACAGGGGGAGGAGACAGAAGCTTGCGATCACAGAACAGACAGGGCCATGAGCACGGATAGATCCCTCCTGAACTCCGCCTCACGCACCTGTACTCCTGGACATCCCTGTGTTCTCCGACTTTTTAAGGGACAAGGATGGAACTCTTAGCCACCTTGGAAGGAGATCGAGGCTTTGGCTGCTTGTAAAGGACCCTGGAAGGGACAAAAGTGGAAAGGAGGAAACAGGAACGACACGTGGGACAGTGTGCAAAGCGTGCGCTGGAAAGCTGAAGCCGGGAGGAGAAGCCAGAAGTCAGACCACAGAGCAGGAGGGACGGGAGGAGATCCTCAAGGGCTTAGGGTGGATCTGAGAGGGAGAAACAGGACAAAGCCGACGGGAGGGCAATGAGGACCTCAGGAGGGCAGGGCACCCCACGGCAGAGAGAAGACAGTCCCAGGATGCACACTGTCTGCCCCAGAGTCACCCACAGAGAAAGGGGGCGATGGGCACGTGGGCATGAGATCCACCTGTGTGTTGCGGCTTTGCCTTAAAAACACAGAAACGATGCCTGACACCATGTGAGAACGTCCTCTTAATCTGCTTGTGGGAATGACTCACGCGGGAGCCCTGGGATCCTCATGTCAGGGCCGAGGGCAAGCTGCCCACAGAGCCACGAATAAGGAAGTCGATTTTCATACTCACGTCCTATAGCAGATGAAATGTGGGACTTCTGCCCAGAGTCAACTTTCCCGGGGGCATGACAAAGAACGTGGAAATTCACACACTAAACTCACGGTGATATGGTTTAAAGAGACTGGAAATGGACACTTGGGCTCTCCATGCATGTAAGCCGAGCCAGCTCCCACAGAGCGGTCGGAAGGGAACCTTGGCACGGCTTTCAAAGTCAAGGGAGTTCACAGCTGAGCTGCGATGGGAACAAGCCAGCAGCACGATCAGGGGCAGGTCTGAGCCAGGAGCTGAGTGAGGCGGTGTTCTCGCTCCCCCACATTCATCCCCATCACTGTTTGCAAGTGTCTTTTCCTGCCTCACTTTACCCCATCAGACGTCTGCCTTGGGCACCTGTAAACGCCAAGAGGCATTTTGTTCTTGGCTTCCTGCTGCCTTTGCCAGGCACAGCCAGCCCCCAGGACAGGGTGTGCAACACTGTCAGCAGGTTTGGGACAGTCCCCGCATTTCAGCAAAGTGAGGATGGGGTGGGGAAGTGGGGAGCACGGCGGGGAGGGGAGAGGAGAGCTACTTCCTGATGAGGAGCCACAGCCTCTCAGGGTTACAGCTGAGGAATAAGAACTCGGCATCACTGCCGGTCCATGCATGGTGCTGGGTATCTCACGGATTTTGTCCTCCAAACTCATGACACTGGAGGCAGGTAAGCAAGACCCCGAGATTCAGAGAGGTCGAGAAACATGCACAGATACCCAGGAGTAAGCAGGAGCAGGGCCACTGGGCACACACCAGATGTGTCCAGAATGATCTGGAAACTTCCTATTTTGTAACAGGAAGTGGAAAGATGAAGATCAGAAAGGTCTCAGAGTAGCCAAGACCAGGAAGGGCAGACAAAACCAAACCCAGATCACTCATGCCTGGCACAAATGAACCACCAGCTCCTTCCCTTCATCTCTACCTCCGCAGAGAGAAACTTCTAGAGCATTCCGGATCCTCAACGTCAAACCCCCTTTCCTCTGACTCTTCTCACAGGAAATACAGAGGCTCCTTCTCTGTGTGGTCTTCCATGTCAACTCACCTCCCTCGGGCTGCCACAGGGGGGCCTTGGCATGAGGAAATGCCACCTGCCCTGGGCAAGTCAACAAGGAGGCAGTAAAGGACCGGTACTGTCATCCCACCTCAGCCGTGGCAGGATCCCGGCCCGAGAGAGCTCAGCAGGAAAACCCCCAGGGGAGGCCCCCACAAACACTGCTTTGGGGGCGTTTGACACCAAAATCATAGTTGGCCAGGCAAGTAATCCCAAAGCCAGACGTCTCCACTACAGAAAACATACTTAGCCATGAGTGACACTTGCAACCCCACAGTCGTTCTGAGGTCCCAGCGACAGCAATGAAGACCTCCTACCCAATCCAGTCGCTCACTGGAGACAGTCTCATGTGAGTCTGCATTTAACACCACTGATTTTCCCCTAACTATGAATTCTGTCATGTGTGTGCTCTCTGACCTCTCCCAAATCTCCCGTGGCTTTCCTCAAATCATCATGCCTGTTCCCATGAATTCTGAGGAGGATGCATGTGTTTCTCTTACCGCAAATGGTGCTCCGTTGGCCCCGCATAGCTCGTGTTCCTGCAGGCCGAGCCAGTGTTGCAAAGAAGAGCCTGGACAAAGGGGAAGACGCCTCGGCTGGGCAGGTCCCGGGCTTGCAAGAAACCTGAGTGTCCATGCAAGGAAGAAATGAGACCAGACATCAATGCCTATCCATCAGAAGGGCAGTATCTAAGACACGAGTACTATATTATTGATCCTGTAATTAATTTAAAGGCCCAGGGCACTGTGGGGCTCAGTCAGTGAAGTGTCTGCCTTCAGCTCAACTCATGATCCCAGGGTCCTGGGACTGAGTCCCACATTGGGTTCCCTATTCAGTGAGGAGTCTGCTTCTCCCTCTTCCTCTGTCCTTCCCCTCCCCTGCTCGTATTCACCCTTGCTCTCTCTCAAATAAATACATTAAATCCTTAAGAAAATAAAATCTAAGCACTCAAAAGAGAGAGAGGGAGGGAGAAAGGAAAGGAAGAAGGCCTTCATACACAGCACCTTTCCCCCGGGTCTGTGCTCATGCTGCAAGGCGGTGTGGCTCGTCCTGGCCTTAGAGTAGCAACACTGACCAGGCTGCTGTCTTCCCTGCTCCTGCGCCCTTTCCCAGCCATGCCTCCAGACACAGTGCTCCGTACACAGGCACAGGAATAAGGGTAGATACCTCTTCCCATCTCATACAAAGATGGAGGAGTTTTAGTTTTGACAAAATGTTCAGTCTCATCCACCTTGGATTCTTATATGTTTAAGCCTAGTTGTTAAAGATCATATAATGCAAAGAAGTATAAGAAAACTGGATAGGGTCCAAGGGTTTTCAGGACAAATGGCTCGATCAAGTGTGGGTCATCCATGCCCCCCCACCCTACCCCCGCTCCATGCCCCTGATGGACGGACAGCGATGGTGGAGTTGTTGAGGACCACAGACAACTTGGAAGTTACTGATCAAACAGGCGGCAGCTTGTAGAACCTTGGCAGAAGGTCTTCCCCGTGAATCTAGTTTGGTCTCGGAAATGATCACCGTCTCCAAGATAGGGAGACCTGCGACGTCCAGGGTTCACTCAGCACAATGCCTGGCCTGCAGAAAACACTCACTAAATGTTGGATGTATGAATCAGTGAATAAATAAACAAGCAAATGAATGAATGAATGAATGAATGAATGAATGAATGAATGAATGAAAAATGAATGAGCAGACTTTTAAGCTAGAGGGGCAAACGGAGTTCTTAGCCAACACAAGGCTCCGTGTGCTATGAAGGAGACCAGACAGAGACGTGGGGTCATAGACCCACCTAGTAAGAAGAGCTAGTAAGAAACAGGATGTGATTTCTGTGTCCTCCCTCTCTCAGGGACATGAGTCAGGAGCAGTGGTCACCACAGTGGGTGCCCAGTGGGTGAGAGATGAGGACCCTAGTCCTGGATGTACTTTGTCTCCAAGACGATCAACCTGGTATAGGGACCACGGGAGGGGTGAGGGAGGGGTTATGGATGTGTGTTGGTCACTTTTTGTGTGCCACACCCTGTGCTGGGCACACACTCAGACTGGTCTTCTGAGTCCTTGGGACAGTTCTGGAATCCAGTAAAACTCGCTATTGTCACAGAAAAGAGACTCCTAAAGGCGAGCTCACTTGCCCACACCCGCATAGCTGGGGTGGCAAGGTGGGGTTTCCAAGTGTGGTCTTTCCCTGACTGTGGCTTCCGGGACCCTTAGAGGCTCTGACAAAGCCTTCTCCTCCCTACCCATGCCCATCGGCACCGATGGCAGAGAAGCATTTCCATGGGACTGCCCTTGCCACTTCCTGGTTGGGCCAGCGCTCCTGATGAACGCGGTCGGACAGGGTGTAAGCGGTTAGTTAGATAAGGAACATCACAGGCTGTTCTTCCCATGGGGCCACTGGGACCAAACTAGCAAGACGTTGTACCGTCCTTCTAATGCTCTGTTATTGACAACTAAAGGACTCAAAAACATTTCTGCCACTCTTGCCTTGGGCCTTTCACTCAGGCCTTAATGCTTTATGGTCTAGGGCTCCTCCATGCTTAGGAGTTGACCACCCTTAGCATCAAAGCCTTTGAAGGATTTGACCTGTGTACTCTGCCAGCCACAGCCTAAATTAATTTAAAGGCCCAGGGCACTGTGGGGCTCAGTCAGTGAAGCGTCTGCCTTCAGCTCATGATCCTTGGTCATAGGGAGTCCTTGGGCATAGGGACTCCTTTTAGTTCCACTTCTCCCCATGCCGCTTCCTCTGCCCAGATCATTCCTCTCCTGCACACCTTAGCCCAACAAAGTTTCACAGGCCAATTTCCTGGTAGCCTTTCCCAAACATGACTTGGCCACCTGCCTCCTATGCTCACGTGGCCGCTCTGCAGAATCCTATCGAGACACTTTTGTCACTGTACTATAATCGTCTGGCCCAGCAGCAAGTTCTGTAAGGACAGGGAAAAAGGCTTGTCCCTACTCTATCCTCAGCAAGGCCTTGGACACAGCTAGCCCTCAAAGCATATTTGCCAAATGAGTAAATTATTTATTTTGGACAGTGATAGGCTATTTTAGATAAAGCTCTTTCCTTTTTTTTCTTTA